>JAGFPH010006844.1:41614-59803 GCA_018207615.1 Philaenus spumarius
ATAACAAAAACAATATTTATTTCATTCATTTTCACCGGTACCTTATATAATGCTGAGAATGACTAGGTTATTGAAGCAATATTCTTTAGTAAATAGATTTCCATAATCAGCTCATTCAGTAGGCTATAATTAAAATTTGTTCCAATCAATGTTTAGTTTGTGTATATACATTCATCGTTGTTAGTGCCAGAACCTATATCTCATAATAAATACCTTTCGTCAAATGTAGTCTTGAAAATTATTAAATTTGTATTGTTTTGTGGCTACATTTTTCACTACTTACAGGTAGCATCACTTGTGTATAATATTTTTAAGCTGCATATTGGCATAATATTTGTGGTCTTTTTCTTGCAGGATATTTTAAACCGAACTAGAGATGGACATCCTACCAACTGGTATAGGAGTTTACAAAAATATTATTATAGACCTCAGTGGGAAATGTTTGATTTGAAAAATGATCCCGAGGAAACAGAAAATTTAGCATACAATTCTAACTATACGGTAAGGCAACTAAATAATCACTTTTTTACAAATTTAATTAAAACAGTAAAATGTATCCAATATTCAGTTTGTTTTAAACCAACTATTACAAAGCAATTGACATTGTAACAACTCTGAATCTTTAGTCTAATAACAGTAATTTAGATCTCTATTTTTTAACCACGTCTATACTAAGTTCATAAAGAAAACCCTTTTCACTGTAGTTACCGGTATACAGTGGATGATCATGAACTTTTATGAAAAGGGCTGCTTTGTTTCCTCTAAAATAACAAGTCTTTCTTTCAGTTGAAGTTCTGTGGAAATAGCTAGCTAAATTCATACAATGCAATATTTATTATAACTGAGAAATTCTTATTTTGCTTTTTTAAATAGTATTTTATTGTACAGTCCCAGGCTGTGGGGAAAATGTCCAAATGTAAATAGATTTTTGTTAGTGAAAAAAAGCCATTTTGGCTAAGGAACTATATAGCACCGTGTAGGGCTATTTTCCTAGAAGAAAGATATTTAACTCCAATCAATGTTTTTATTTATTTGTCTCTTGTTTACATAAAATGTTTTTGTATTGCAGAGCGATGTGCATTCTTTTGACTTTAGGTTTAAGGCAAAATTAGATTACTCTTATATTATACTTAGAAAAAACACAAGTCAGTTCTAATATGCTCATTATTCAACTGTTTAATAGATTGAGCACTAAATTTCAAGTTCTTTCTGTTAAAAAGATGAACTAAAATGGCTTTTGGCTAGGCCTTTCTTTAAGGTATTAAGGCAGAGATGCACTAGCTTACTGAGGCTGTACAGTTTGTACTGGTCGACATACCTCCAACGAGCGGTTGCTGCAACGTTCCTTCGCGATCCATCTTTTGTCGATTGTTGTTTGTGCGCTCTATGTACATGCAAAACACATTTTCCACGTACGGTTGGAGCAACGGTACGTTGCAGCCTTGGTACGCTAGTGTATCACCGCCTTTGGAGTTCTTGATCTATACTACCATCGACTGTTTTTAATTTAATCTTTACATATTTATGTTTATTTTATTTACTTGAACTATGCACTTTTTTATAGGCTAAAGCTTGAAAAAAAACTTTTTTATAGTCTTTGTACTTCATTGTGCTTTCAGACTATAAAATTTCTAATTCTAAAGTTGAGTCTATATAATTTATTGTGTACATTATTTATAAATTAACGGTGTATAATATTTTATATTTGTTGAATTTCAACCATAGTGAACTGCTGTTAAATTTGTATTAATTATTTGTGGTGTTGCTAAAAAATTTATATTTGTTCAAAAGGAAAAATAAACAAATAAAATAAATTGTAATGCTTTTGTGTTTTAGCATATTACTGTTATGTCTAAAGTAACAAAAGTTTGTGTATTTACCTGTAGTATAAAATATCTAATTTCATCTGTAACAGGAGGTACTAACGGGACTAAAAAAACAGCTTACGCATTGGATGCAGGTCACTGCTGATCCTTGGTTGTGTTCACCTTCGGGGGTCTTGGAAGACAGTGGCTATTTCAAGGAAACCCCTCAATGTTTTTCACTTAACAATTATGTGTAAAAAAGTAAACATTATTTTATTTGTTGATTAAATAGAATTTTTTTTATGAAAAAAATTGTTTTATTAATTATTGTAGATAATAAATAAAACAGGTTTGTGAGTGTTCAAATGCTGTCTTCCTGACGAACTTGTGGCAACCAAATTTTTCAACATGTAAACATCAAATTAAATATTCATTTACAATTTTCATGCAAACTAAATAGGGTGATAAATTAAATAATGATGTCCTAATAATGTTTTGGGATTTATGACCTACACATAAATTTGGATTCTCTCACATAACTAATTTTATTTGCGTGGGTTTCTTTTAGGTCAGACATTAAGTCTTATTTATATACATTTATATTACCTGGCTATTGTTTAATATTTTATTCTATAAAATTGATAAAAACTATATATAGCTTATATGCAATAAAATCCATTTTAACTCTTATTTGATTACATTAAAGTTAATAAACTATCTGAAAGTAATAGTTAACATTTTATAGTAATAGGAGAAAGTTTTGTTAACTCCAAAACAAATGTAGTTATTTTAAAGCTTTTATTCATAGAATCCATTACTGTTGATTAAATTAAAATTTGATGTCTTAATTTGTTTAAGCCAAATACCATAGTTCAAACTTATTTTAATAAGGCTTTTATTCATAGAATCCATTACTGTTGAGTAAATTAAAATTTGATGCTTCTTAATTTGTTTAAGCCAAATACCATAGTTCAACTGACTATTTACGCAAACACACTGTCTTGGCCACTAAAACATCGCCAAGTTTGTCACACCACTTCCTCGGACTGCATTAGTGGACCAATGTACTTAGTTCTCGGAACACTAGGCTTAACCTGATTGGTCCATAGTTTTAGTTTAAATTAGACACCTCCTCAACAAGTTTAAATGCTATACCCAGAACCAATCATAACCCACCCTCACCCTTGGCCACATGTGCTTGGTCCACTTTACGAGAGAAATTGTATAAATATGCAACTACGCAACTAAATCCTCAGATCACCTTCAGCTCTCTCCTGAGTCACAAGACTTACGACCAGTAGTTTTAGCATAGCCAGTCTCCCTTCTCAGTTGAAATAATTCATCCAGAAGTACAAACACTTTACTGTTTATTGTATATGAATTATTTGTGAATTATGTTCAATAGACTAGTATAATATTATATAAAAAAATATTTATAGTTTTACTTTCTCACTATACTATAGTATAGAGAAAGTATAGTGATCGCAAAAAAAATCGATGTTGAGATTTTTGTGGAAATATCCGTTTTGGGACCCCCTGAGTCCAAAAAAGTAGTTTTTACAAAATGTCTGTCTGTATGTATACAAAGCTAGAGAGAAAACTATTCGATCGATTTCAACCAAATTTGCACCAGACATGTCCAGTACGCCTGTATAGATGCACGAAAAGGGGTTTTGAAAAATTTTGAAAAACAACCCCCTTTTTGGCGAAAAAAAACCCCAAAAAATCAGTTGTTATTTTTTTATAAAAAACGGCTCTAACGATTTTGATCAAATTTGGCTTATTTGTAGCCTTTAATGTGCCCTACCATATGCAAAAACCCGCATCTTTCTAAAAATTCTCGTTTAGCTAATAATAATAACTGATTTTTGGGGTTTTTTTGGCCATAAAGGGGGTTGTTTTTCAAAACCTTATTATGTGCATCTATGAAGACCTAATTGACGTGTTTGGTGCAAATTTGTTCGAAATCGATCTAATAGTTTTCTCTCTAGATAATAATAATAATATTTATTAGTTAATCTCCAACTTTAACCTTTTGCGCTCCATAGGCGAACTCAGTCCGACATCGCTAATTTGCCGTTGCGCTCCACTGTCGGACTCATTCCGACACACGTTTTAATATGATTTCTATGTTCTAAACAAGTGTAGAATCTGTGGTTTTCGGTCTAATGAGACTTCAATGTTGTTAAAACAGTTTAGAAACCAGATGACAGATTATATTGGCTGTGGAATATATTTTATATCTCTCTGAAGTTGAGCAGCTGTTTGCCAGTCCTGATCAAGAAATACAAATAGCATCGTCTTTTATCTTGCGCCTTGTAACTTTTGTTTACGCTTTTTCAAGTGGTATTTATTTTTACTGTACGTTATTATTTTGCAGTTTTGTGTAAATTTTGTTAATGTAAATAATGTAAAGATCTTGTTTTTGTTTTATTTTGTATTGAGAAATGGCAACTGTTTAAACTATACGTTAACGTGGTTATGTACCATTATTTCGCAAAACTTTTATTGTTAAAATAAATTTTTGAACAAATATAAATACAATTGACATACTTAACAGACATATTTACTGTAAAAACTATTTTAAAGCTCTAATCATTTTTATTACTACTTTTAAATTCATAAAAAAAACATATTTTTTTTTATTTGTTTAACCTAATATATTCAAAATAGGCCTACTCAATAAAAAAAATGTTGTTAAACCTCAAGAATATTTTAAAAATTATTTATTATGGTCACATTTAGTGTAATAAAGTATTTTAAAGGCTCTAAACTCTATTATTCTTATTTTTAATTTCAATACAAAACAAAATAACCGATTGATTTTTTTGACCGATTATATTCAAAATAGGCCTACTCAATGAAACATTTTTTATTTAATCTTTCAACCATTTTTTCCTTATTCTCTGTTTTATTCCGAACAAAATGATATATAATAACTTATGTTTACTATTTCTAGGAATTTTTTTGCGAATTTACAAAAATAATTCTGCAAACAGTAATATTTTAATTGGAGCTGGTGGAGCAGCCAAGTGCCAAATAAATAGAGTGCAAAAGGTTAATAAAGTATACAAAGCTAGAGAAAACTATTCGATCGATTTCAACCAAATTTGCACTAGACATGTCCAGTAGACCTGCATAGATGCACGAAAAATGGTTTTGAACAATTTTGAAAAACAACCCCCTTTTTGGACAAAAAACCCCCAAAAAATCAGTTATTATTTTTTTATAAAAAAACGGCTCTAACGATTTTGATAAAATTTGGCTTATTTGTAGCCTTTAATGTGCCCTACCATATACAAAAACCCACATCTTTCTAAAAATTCTCGTTTAGCTAATAATAATAATAATAACTGATTTTTGGGGTTTTTTTGGCCATAAAGCGGGTTGTTTTTCAAAATTTTTCAAAACCTTTTTACGTGCATCTATAAAGACTTAATTGACGTGTTTGGTGCAAATTTTTCGAAATCGTTCGAATAGTTTTCTCTCTAGATAATAATAATAATATTTATTAGTTAATCTCCAACTTTAATAAAAACATCTGGTGTGCACATCACACAACTTTCCTTACCAAAATAGATGCTGTATCAATTATCAAATTTCTCGAGTGAGAGATTGATGATACCATTTTCGAGTTAATAGGAGTATCCGTTTCGAAGAAAGCGGTACTAACTTCAAAACGGTTAATCCCACGGACCTGATTTTGGTCTCAATCGATTTCTAACCTCACAAAATGTCAAATTTGATACCAAATACGGCTAGTTTAAAAAAAGACTATTTTTAGTTTGACGCCCTTTTTGGGGGCAATTTTTGAAAAAATGGAAAAAGTTGAGTGGGGTATCGTTTTTGACATTATTTTGGACGCTGAATCGAATGAGGCCATTTTCAAGTCGATAGGAGCAGCCATTTCAGAGATAAAAAGAAAATAACTTGGTTTTTGTAATAACTTTTTTCAACGAATTTTTAACGGTCTTTCGCGTACATAGGGTGTTAAGGGGGTCGGAGTAGAGTATGTTAGCAAAGTTTAATCAAAATCGTTAGAGGGAATTTGGAGTAAATACCAAAAATGTGCTAAAAACTGCTCCCACGGTAAGACACCACCTCCGATTTGCTTCAAATTTACATGGGTTTAATTGTTTACATGTTTGAAGATATCCTGTAAATTTCAGTTCGATCCGTCCAGCCGTTTGCCCTGTGCACTCCGGACACACACACACACACACAGACACACAGACACACAGACAGACCAATTGCCAAAAATGCATTTTTTGGACCCAGGGGGCCTTGAAACGTAAAGATATTATGAAAACTCGACATCGAATTTTTGGGTCGATCGCAATACTTACCTTACCTAGTATAGGGTAAGGAAAGTAAAAACTCTCCTACTCCACCCTACAAGTCACAGTGAATCTGTTTAGTAATTTAAATGTGTTTGTGAGAAAGTATGTGCCAGTTCCTGGTACCGTTTATTTGAACTTTCATCACTAACCTTTGTTCAAAATACTAAAATAAATGCAGTAAAATACTCAAGTTTACCTATAAACAACAACAATTTATTTCTTAATAATAATAATAATAATACAGTATGTAAAAATAAATAAATAAAACAATTAATAACATAAAATTAGAAGGGAGGGGTAATACTGCTTTGATTTTGATAAACTGTTTGTCAAATTACTTTAAATGTTCCTAAACTATTCACTGATGCAGAAATACAGTTCATAATTGATTATGAGGAGAAACAATATAATGTCCAATACTGGAAGAGTCAATAAGGCACTTCTAATCTTTAATTTATTAAAGAACACCCTACATTTTTGTCAGAAAATAATAAGAATATTTTTTGTGTCTAATGTTATTGTAATCACAAAAAGATACTAAATAAAATAAAAATAGCCCACTACTTTACCTTCAAGAAAAAATAGTTAAGATACATTTTCTCTTACTAATTTGTTATAGTTACTTTAAAAGTTTATTTCTGTAAATATTAGGAACCAGGAAAGCCTCCTTGATAACTTATAATTAAGTCTAGGACTTCCTATAGTAAATATATTTTATTCGGATTCCAATTAAATAGTTGATATTCGTTCAAATTACCTAAATACAAACACAAGCGTTTTATGATTTAAGTATTTGTGTTTTGATGTAATGATGATTTATTCAATTTGATTACTCTGTCATTGTTACTGAAGCTGAATCAGAACTATTTTCTGAACCAACTTCATCTCGTGCCTGTTCTATTGCCATTCCTCCTTGCATACAATGTATAACTCTGAAAGCAAATTTAAAAGCATTGTACAGTTAAGTGCATTGTTACTAAAACGATGTACATTATTAAGTCTCATCACAAACTCTTGCTAAATTCTATGCTTGTTTGAGGTTAGAGAAATAAATTTAATTTAATGATTCCAACATCATATTTGACTGTTTTAAAGAGGAGATTGCGGTTGTAAATAAAAAGTTAAAAAACTAAAGTAGAGGATGAAGTGAAAATTGAGGAAGTTTCCAATGAGATTTGATGTAGATCACGTCTCCTACAAGTTTATTATTCACCGAAAGTTGAAAATTGAACATATATAGCATGTGTTGTGAAGGATTGTTTACAAGTTATAGATTTTTGAGGTTATAAATTTGAAACAATTTTGTTTAACCCTGCAACTGTCAGACTACTCAATTTGAGTGGTCGTGGGGGCGGGGCGTGGCACGTGAAAACGATAAATTTTGACAACTATACTTGTAATGAATAATTCACCCACTAAAAATTTGTAGGCCTAAAGGTAAACATTTTCCTTTCGTTACTGAACATTTTTTGTTTCTTGAGCTAATAACTTTTACAATTTTACATCAATAAATTTTTTAATTCCATATAGGAATTCTTTGGACCTTTCTCTACAAAAAAGGTACAGAACACTTTTGGATTGGTATGCAATTACTTTATTTGGCGAATTTTTGAAAATATGCTTGCACACGCACCGAAATGACTTGGCGTTGCAAAACATTAACATGGACAGTTGTAGGGTTAATCTTTTTAATTAAAATAAATTCACGTTTAATAAAATAATAATTAATAATAAAAAATACATTCTATATAATTTTTAATAATTAACAAGTTTTAAATTTTTAACTTAAAAATTTTGGCAAACTGGTAGCAAACATTTTTTTTATAGTTTAACTAAACTTAATTGATATTTTTGTAACCTAAATGTTAGATAGTAGGCTACCTATTGAAAATACCTTATACAAAAATATAATTCTTCTCATTGTAGGGTTATAATACAAATTCTTATTGGACAAATAAAGTTGGCCACAAATAAAAAGCAAACTATTGTTTGCAAAATAATGTGGAGAGAAAATGAGTATAGGCAATTTGACTTTTTTAATTCCTAAATAATTAACCCTTTGACCGCCAAGGGCCGATCTAATCGGCTTTTACCAACTGTCTGAATACCGCCACAGCCGATTACATCAGCTCTCAAAAGTTGGTCGAATACCGCCATAGGCCGACATGATCGGCTCCGGCAGTTTGTCTGAACAACGCCACGGCCGTTATAATCGGCTTTTAGTTTTGTTTATTTAGTCACTTTTATTACCTAAACCTGTATGTTTTCTAAACTTATAAAGAGGATAAGATTTGGCCTTTCATATTGTAACAACATATTTTTAGTTTACGTCTATTTTAAAAGTTTGTATAGCTGTTAAAAATAAATACAATATATGAATACGGTATAAATAATTACGGTACATTTTTTATTGTGTAAGGAAAAAACATCAATCTTGGTTCTAAATGTCAATTACATAACAAATGAACGGGGAAAAATCTACCGGATGTGTATTGTGATTGTGGATCCATATTTATTTATAAAATACTAGGGGCCCTGCCCCTGGACGCTCCGCGTCCCAACCCCGGCTCGGCCTTCGGCCTCAGATGGCTGCTTCGCTTCACTCGCAGGTGGAAAATTCGATAAAGAATCTAGTTAATCTTTTGCTCGTTTGTACATAGGTGACCGAGCATAAATCAGCTGTTTTATTTGGCAGCTGACTCAAACTCATTAAACATTATCTCCATAAGATTAACATGGGAAATTTGAAGGATTGTATACCGGAGCTCCTTCTCGGGTGAATAGCGGCTGAACGGATGATAATATATAAGACTTGACATATCTGTGAATGATTATGTTCAGTTTTTGATCCAAATTAGCTGTTTTATATATAATAGGTTTGTAACAATCAATGTTTGAATTGAATTAAAATATAGTTAGCATTTTTCGTTGATTTTTGTTTGTGTTTGTTTTTAGTTTGTCAATGTAACCTCAAAAAGGTAATACTACATTTGATACTGATTTGATCCAAATCAGTTGTTGATCAAAATCAGCTGTTTTAAGCTTTTTATACGAACAGCTGTTTTTGTGTCCCTGATAAAATCAATAGAAATCTTTCTTCCATAAGATTAACATTGAAACTTTGAGGGCCACTGGGGCGTAGCCCTAATGTCCTAGGACTTCAGTAAATGGCCTAAAACCTTCCCAGGGTTAACCTGTGTTACTATGCAAAATTTCAAAGCAATCGGATGGACGGTATACGAACGCAAAGTGGACAAAGAACCAAAAAAAAACCCCCATAAGGAATACACAGCAGAAATTTGCATTTGATTATAACGTTTGTAAGACGAAAGATACATGATTTGTAATGCTTGATGGCAAATCTGGGCGTGCATACCTTTAATTTAAGACCTCAATTATGAAAATCGGTCGGGTAGAAGAGCCAAACGGACTCGGAAAAGAAAAACAGAATTTTTTTAATATATAAGATTTATGTACCGCATAAAATACGCTGTATACTTACCCGCTAGTTTTACTGAGTCTTTCTATGATTGTTGAATGTTTTTGTCATATCATTTCTGTTATTACACTAAAGTGAGACACATTTTGTGTAAGTGTTTAGTGAGTTCAGAGCTGTGAATCTTATTTTTTACAACAATAGCAATGAGTGATCCTCTAAGAAGGGCTCTACGCAAAAAAAAAAAACCCGGGGCTTTGTGTAAAAAAAACGCAAGTACATATTTTAAATGTTAATATTTTTTGTTTAAATTTTCAGGAGTTATTCTCAATAAAATAGGGAATAACATAATATATAAGGTTAGAGGAAAAATATTTTTTTTACATAGTTATTAGGCTCTAAACTTAAAAATTGTATACACATATTTGTTTTCCTTTACTTTTTCAGTTATACTACACATGTTAAAGTGGAATTAATAAAAATTTTTGTAAATTTAGTTGTAGTACTTTTAATTCTAAACAAAACGAGACCAAAAGCATTATTCTAGCTTTGATATTAGCTAAGCTACAATGGTTTATATAAACGTTCGTCAAAATACCAAAAATAGGCTTGGCGGTATTAGACAATCCCACACGACAGTGGTTTGGCGCTCAATGCAATGTCTCGCTTAGTCGACCTTGGCGGTATTCGGAGCGTCCTAGTAGAAACGACATGGCGGTCAAAAATTAATTAGGTACTCATGAGATTTAAATAAGAAGTATGATTTTTGGCTGCCTTGACATGAGTGGAGTGTTTATACATACAATTAAGACCAATGTATAAAGGATTTAGTTTAAAATTGTACTACTACAAATTATCGTGTACAAATAAAAACCAAACTATTATATAATTCAGTCTCTGAAATTTAAGTGGGTGAAACCTATTTACATCCATCATGGGAAAACCGAAGGTTTTTGCCTACCTATTATTCAGTTGGGGTTTTCGATAAAATATTTATGGAGTTTAATCATTTCTTGTTACTTGCTGTATGAGTGACCAATCCAACCGATGGCTAAAATTAACTGATTTGAGTCTCTATATTGATAAAAAGGATTGAAATATTGTTATTTAATTTGTATTCATATAGAATGTATGGCAGAATGTATTTAAAACAGTGTCTGAATAAAAAAATATTACATAAGTTATACACATTACCTTTGTAAGAACAAATTAATGGTTTAAAACAATCAGGTAAGATTACATTTTATAAACATTTGAATAAGGTTTGATAATTACTTTTTGTTGGAAAACACACATTTTTAATTATCATAATACATTAACAGACATTTAAAATGTATACTATTCAATCGTAAGATTTTTATTGTTCTTGTCACACTATCAAATTGTAAACATAAATTAAGCTAGACACAGAATAGCAAGTGTACTTTATTCCAGATTTTAACCGCCTATGACCCATACTTGTTGAGGCAGGTGAAGGTGGGTTGTACATGAATTTAGGAGGTAGGCCTAATTCAAATATAATTTTGACAATTTTAAATAATTACAGTATTAACATTATTTTCATTTTCTCGGTACCGGTACCAAAATTAATTATATAAATTAAACTGTGATTACAATAGATAATAATTAGTCATTCTTATTTAATATTTTGACGATATATATTTAATAATAGATGTATGAATTCTATGATTGTAAAACTTACAATGCAGATCCAAATACTATTATTTGGCTGATAATTGTTACCACAAATATTGAAGCTGGAGCAAAATCAATTGTTGTATTGTAAACAAAAGTATATATAGGTCCAGATATAATAGGCACAGCTGTATCTGCTACTGACAATAAGGCAAATGCTTTACCTGAAAGTAAACATATTAATAATCACTCGAGTCAACAACAAATTAACCATTCATATTTATTAATATTTACTAAATACAATTTTTATTCATCAGCAAAAGTCTAGGGAAAATTATTCGTTTTTTACCACATAGAATACACTGTAAATAATTTAAGTGATTTTTAATAATCAATTTAACGTTCAGTTTCCAAAAATTTTACTTATTAAAAATATAATTTACTTTCACACGATCTTATTTTTTAATTGTAATTTACCTCTATGCAAAGAAGGAACAAGTTTTGAAGCCATGGATCTTAAGACTGGAGCAGCTATTGGTCCCAGAGCTCCTACTGCAGTGCCTGGTAAATTAAGCATTAATTAATGAAAGCATTGTACATTTTGTAATAGTACACAGAAGCTGCTTGATAGGTTTATCAGCGCTGCTTACTGTGATTCCTTGTATAATGCCCAGCAGGATGACAGTGAAAAATAGTCGATCAGTTCAATTACAAATTTTGAGACACAATTTTAATATACATATTGTTTTGTTTAGTAAAGTTACAGAACAAAGAGACTTTTTTCCTGTCTTTTTAGAATACTTTGTAGAAACAATAAATTATTAATTACTTGAAAATTTTCTAAAACAATTTTAAAATAATATCCTCAAATTAAAATAATTCGACCACTCAGCTGAACTGCTGTCGTGAGTTGAGCAAATTTCCAAAATTAAATTTATTTGTTTTAGGGTTTCAACCAACTATTTGGGAAATTGATTTACTCACGAAGCCGCTGGATAGTTGCTTGGTGTACGAAATATATCAGTAGAATTTGTTTGCATCCAAGCCTCCAGCTTCGACTCACCCGCTCCTTCGTTCCACTCGCAGCTGAAAAACGCGACCTTGCGGCCTCAGGTTATGGACTGCTTTGCTTCACTCGCAGCGTACAAACTCGGCTGTCAGCCTCGGATCAGAAGATGAAATCAGCCCCCACGGTAAAATCAATTATGTGGATTTGATCTGGGTACTTTTATGGTATTTTATGATTTGATTGATTTTGGGGGAACCAAGCAAGCTATAAAGTCGTGTAAAAAAACAAAATGTCAGAATAATAACCTTGATTAATTTTTTTAGATAAAACCCTAAAAAAGTTTAATTCTTGTAAGAAAAGTCTAGGAAAATACAAACTTCCGATCAAAAAACGTGCTTCCGGTTGTCGGATTTTTTGGCTAACGAACTCGTCCGAGCGACATAGACAACCAACGTGTGTACCAAATTGGACTTAAAATGCGGCCGTTAGAGTACAAACACATACATACATATATATAATGTCTAATGACACCCCCAAATAAATGTGTTCTGGGGTCCATGATCGGTGCTCATTTACCACTCCCGACCTTAGGTCTTACCATAAGGGTCCCCGCAATAGCTTATCTTCCCTATGGAAATTCGTTAATAATTACATTTAGTGTATTTATGAGCTAGGTAAAACTCGTCAAAGTATCTTTATATATAATACGTGAAGCCGTTTTTTGTAAACACAACTCCTCCCTTATTTCTGGACCAATTTTAATGTTTGAGGTTTCAAAAAATTCGTCTCATTTCGTAGTTTTGCAATAAGGTTTTAGATGTCAAAAATTCTTATCCTTAATGGCATGAGCTAATCTCAAAGGTCGGGTTTTCCCCATAAGATTAACATGGAAAATATTTAAAAACCATTTCTATACAAAACAGCTGTTTATAATAAGAAACAAACTAATCCAGCTGATTTCGTGGATGTAAATAACGATGATTACAGTATTCAGAAGGTTATAAGAACATTTTAATACAAAACAGCTGTTTATAATAATAAACTAACTAATAGACTCTACAGCTGCTTTGTAGAAGTAAATATTGATTTTTATAAGGGAGGAAATGAATTATTTATTCAAATTATAAAATTTACGAACTAATTTGTTTTGAACATTTAACATTATTTACCATCTTAGTTTTGAGGTTATTATTTATAACTTTTTTGTTAGGTTTTTGATTAAGTTGTAACACTGACAGCCATGTAACAGAGATGTTACATGATGATAATAAATTAACAAATTCCCATAATGTCTAAAGCATAGAGGTTTGGTCTAAATAAAATAAAGGACGCAATATATATAATAGTAAACATTTATAATTCTTGCATACATATAAATTCTTTTGTGACGCAAAACAATTAAAGTAAAATCATTTAAATAAAAGTAAATAAAGTAAAAGGCAGACTGTTAGTAAATGAAAGCAGACTTAAAAAATATATTAATCAATAAAAAGTATGTAACGTGTGTGAACTGTATAAGAAGTTATTCTAACAAGTAGTGCGATTGAAGCGAACTGTTAAAAGAGACAATTAAATGATTACACAATGGACAGTTTTAAAGAACTATTGAAATTGAAAAATAAGCACATGTGAAAAAATTAAAATATGTATCAGCGAATATAACAGGGCACAACATAACATCGGTACACAAGTGTCGGAACGCAGTACAAACAACAAGCGTTAAAACAAGACTGATACAGAAGGCTTTGTACGGCACCAAAGAACGTTCCAGAACGAGAAACATGGCGTAGAGCTTTGTATGTATAGCTAGCTGCAGGTGATGTGAAATTTATCGAAATATGTAGTCGTTTCAATTAAATGGCAACAAATGTCATTTTAAAGTGAAGTAGAGGTGCTTCGGCGTTCGTGAGAACTTACAAAGTAAAATCGATGGTGTAAACTTTGTGATAAATGAAGTTGTAGAAAGTCGCCCATGTGCTTTGATAAAACGCGCGTAATAGTTAGTGGTGCTTCATGTTAATGGTAAATACAATGAAATCCTAAGTAAAAACAGTGCAACGAATAACGCAGTAAGTAATAATGGCCATAGGACATACATTTTTCAGTCTGCAATTATAAAATTTTTGATTGTTCTAACAAGTAACTTCTTTTGATTTTTATTGCGTCATACTCTAAGCTAGGCTTGACTATACTTTGTACAGATTTGTATATAATTGATTTGTTTGTTTGTTTCTTGTAATGTTGATATATTTTGTTGTAAATAATCACTTTTTGACAATGTTTGAGTAAAAGCGTGGTTGTTCCGCTACAATGTCTTAGACTCCTTTATTTAGCCACGTACATCCACAAGTCATTACTTTGCAGCGAAGTATTCACCCCTGAGAAAATTGAATTAATATAATAAATCGTTAATAGTAATTGGTAATTATAGATAGATAAATGCATAAGTATTAATGGAGCATAAATAGAGTTATATGTGGATTATTATTATTATTATTATTTTTTTTATTTGAGTTAAACGAAGGTGATATCAAGGTTTTTATGAGTAAGGTGTAAGGTGAATTAAGGTAAGGTGGAGCTTAAGGTGTATGTTAAGGTGTAATTCTACGTTGGAGTTAGAGGAGATACATGATGTATGGTGATTTTTAGTAAATGGAGGTAAAGTGGTAAGAAGTGTTCTTGGTGATTTAAAATAATGTTAAGAGCGATGATTATTTGTATTAAAGGTGAATAAGTAGAGGAAGTGAGGGAGAGGTGATAATCATTAGAAAATAATCCACATATAGCATTTTTTATTATTTTTGAGTATTTTTTTTTATTTATTTTTGAAACTTTTACCGAATCCCACATTTTTTTTTAACAGTTATATATTATTTATTTTTATTTTGTAACCATTCCGTTACAAAGTGTAGACCTGAGCCTTACTGGTTCTTTTAACCTTTATTATTACTGGTGTTATAAAATATAAGAAATAATTTGATTTGAACATTTAACATTATTTACTATCTTAGTTTTGAGGTTATTATTAATCCTACACTTTTATTATGAATAAAACATAACATATGTTTTTAGAAGGTCGCACCGGGGGTTGGCGTGCGGAGCATGCAGGGGTCTCCCCTAGTTTAATTATATTAAATTAGAATATGAATTAGTTTAGTATTTATTTAAATTTATTGTTTTAAATTTGGAATGACATATTATTAAATAGAACAATACAAGCTATTAATATGATGAATGACAAGAAATAGACAAATTATCAAGAGCATTTTACTTCATAATTAGAGATAATATGTACTTTAAAAAAGGTATTATATTTATGAGTAGTCAGTGAGTTTAGCTTTTAAAACTATTTTCAACATTATTTTAATTGTATTTTTTTCTTGTTTGCTGATCTGTTTGAAATAATACACTGTATTCAGTTAACAGTAAAAAAAAAACTTATACAGATCTTTAACTATAACATGCTTAATAGCAAGCTTTCAGTTATTGAGATATAGTTAGTGATAACAAGACTGTTATACAACCATCATAAATGAATGACAACATTCAAAGATATTTCATTCCACAATTTCAAGGCATAGATAGGATTTGCATGAACATTGGTTGCACTTAATTCACAGAAGATCCCATACAAGAAATATTGTATGAAGCATTTATTTAACACTAAAAGTGTACAAAATGTATTAAAGCAAATATTAACTGATCCGTAATGTAAAAAAATACGCCATGAAACCACAAGTCTATAAAGCAACAATCTTCATTACAATTACACTAACGATGCAGGTTTTAAAGTTTGTTTCATTTTTTAGTTCAACTTTTTAAATGACTAAAAACAATTAGTAGAAAAAAGCTTTTACAGAGGGGTGTCAAATTATTAGACTCAAAACAAATTTTTTACATTTCTTGTTGCTACAACATTTTAACAATACTTCTACTCATTATATGTGTGTAAATATTATTGAAACTAAGGGTACATGTTATGTGGTACATATCTTACTACAACTTGACTATACTAGCACAGGAAAAATCAAAGCAATAGTACAGTCAGCTGTTTTCTACCATCTGGAGTCATAATCTCAAATTTGTTTACCAATTGCTCTGTGTCTTCCTACTTCATTGTTAGTGTTTAAATGGGTTTTTTGGCTATTTTAGTGCTTTATTTGTAATAATATATCATTTTTGTCTTCATTTAACATGTTTTAGTAGATTTGTGTATCTTTTTATTTTGTTAAAACTGATTAGAGAAGTTTTATGGAAATGGGTAAAATATCAGATCTGTCACCTCGAAAAGTTGCTTTGACGAAGGGTCTTTTTGGAGGAAAATAGCTATTCTCAAAGAGAAATAGCCAGATGGCTTAATATTTCACAAAAATCTGTGAGCAGCATTAAGTTAGCTTCTGATAACAACAATGTTTACGAATCAAAGCGAGTTGGAAAGTGCGGGCGTAAACGTAAACTCAATGAAAGACTAACCAGAAAACTAAAGAATTTGGCTTTAAAAAACAGAAGAAGCACCAAAAAGCAGCTGATAGAAGAAATGAAAGACTATGGAGTCAATGTTTCTCCCAGAAATGTTATCCGAGCCCTTAAAAATGTTGGCCTAAATGCCACGAAAAAAACAAAAGGTAACACCAGCCATGGCTAAAAACCGGTTACAGTGAGCAAAAGGACTGAAAAACTGCATACAAGATGATTGGAAGACGGTAACAAGTATATCAATTAACCTTTCATAGTCTGCATATGGGTCTGGTAGGTTGTACATTGTTGAAAAAACAAAGAGACAAGACCAGTACTTGAAAGTTCTACAAAGAAAAATTGTTCCGCAGGGCAAAGGATGGTTCCCGGATTATGAGTATGTTTCCATGCATAATTGAGCTCCGTGTCATAAAGCAAAGAGCATAACAGCATTTTTAAATGCAAATGAAATAAGTGTTTTGCCTTGGCCAGGGAACCAGACATGAACCAGATCGAGAATATTTGGGCAATTAATTGTAAAAAAGAGAATGGAGAAAGAAAAAAATACAACAAAAACGGACTTCATTGAGACTTTAATAAAAGTGTAGCACCATGGCGAAGAAATAAAAAATTTGTGTCAAAAACTGGTGGAAAGTATGCCTAAGAGATTAGAAATGCTCATAAAAAATTAGGGCATGGATACTAAATATTAAATGTGTCACGTGTGTATTTATCTTAATTTTGAATAAAATAAATTAAAAAACCTGTTGAGTCTAATAATTTGTCACCCCTCTGCAGTGGCATAGCAAGGTCTTGTGACACCCGGGGCGGAATTTCAACTTGTCACCCCCCCCCACCCCCCACCCCCCGAACTTTATACAATAAACATTGTTGAGCCTTATTTGCTTATGGTCTTATGGTAGAAACATACAATTAACAGAAGTTATTTGAAGTATTTAAATTATGAAAACAAAGGAGTGAAAGGAAAAGTAAATGCTTTATAGAATTTGTATATAAACATTTTAATGTAAATAACTTACATAAATTTAAACGAAATACAAAATTGTTATACATAGTAGTCCTATTAACATTATTATTACGATATCATACAATATTATCCTAGACCATTAGTTTTAATTCCTGGTTTACATTGAGTAAGGCTAAAATGGGCAGGGACTTCTACTTATATAAAGCTAGACGGTAACACTGATTCATTGACATTAATTATTAGGCACTTCCCGTAATCGGACCCCCCTCAACCTTATACTTGAATTAAAGCTCTCGACGAGAAACGTTTGGGAAAATTGCCAGAAGTTAACATTTTTTAATTTTGCAAGCACCTTTTGGGCGGGAAAGATTTTTTAGATTTTTTTAATTTTTCATTTTTTTACTTTGAGCGCGTTTTGTAAGAAAACGGTAAGAGATAGCAAAAAATGTTAAATACAAAAGTTGTAGAAAATTTAATTTCAGACTAACGATTTTCCATCAGATTTAAGATCCAATCATCCA
>JAGFPH010006845.1:0-15262 GCA_018207615.1 Philaenus spumarius
AATGAGAAGGCTTTCCATAAATAGGTTTTATGGAGTAACACCATTTTATTGACTACCGATTTTACTCGACAACAAAGAAGTTTCGCAGTTTCAAGATTTGTATTTAAAAAATTTTTACCAAGCGTTGTTACAAAAAATACCATTTGATATTCTAACATTTTCTTAATTTTTTCGAGAGCGACCGTTAAACTCTTAATAATCCGTAAATATTTTTGTGTTTTACTTCAGTTTTCAAAATTTGTACTCAGTAATTTCGTATTTGTTAAGATAGCAACATTTAAACTCTTATACCGAATGCACTGTGCGTTTTACTTACATATAATCAACGATTGTAATTCAACTATATTTCCAATATGTTGTGGAAACAAATTAAATAATTCAATCATGCAGCTGAACCTCTGAGCGAAATTCCAAAATTGGGTACACGTTTTAGGATTTCAACTGACGATTTGGGAATATTTGTTCAACTCACTGATTAGACGACTGCGTGTACGAAATATGTTAGTGGAATTTGTTTGCTCATCAGCCTCCAGCCCCGAGTATGCGCTGCTTCGTTCCGCTTGCAATGGAAAAACAATCTTTACGAGTTTGCATCTTTTCCTTGCGTCCTCGGCTGCTTCGCTTTGCTCGTAACGAACGAACGTTTATCGAGTTTGCATCCCTGTAGTTGGCCTAGGATCAGAAGATGCTCCCTAGATAATACCCCCCTCCCCTATAGACAGTTTTAATAGATTTTGGGGATATTTTAATAGACGGGCTTAAAATCATGTGAAAAAATGGGCAGAATAATTTATACAGGGTGTTTCACGGGAACCCTGACAAACTTCAGGAAATGGTTCCTTGTATCAAGGGAAGAAAAAAATGTTATATAAACATAGGTCCCAAACCCATTTTTTCGTATTTATAGCTGAAAATTGTTTTTTTTTAGATTTCCATGTAGTTCTAGTGTTTTTTTTACCTCTAGACAAAAATTGAGTAGAGATATTGTGTTAAAACTTATACTGGTAGTTGGAGCAGAAAATTCTGCAGACATACCATTGTTTTTTAGTCAGAAAATAACAGTAATTATTTGGTGGTTGCCTTCCAAATTGTAAAATTAATTAAAAAAATTAACACTTAAAAATGTTTTTTTTTTTATTTCACAAGCTTTTATGTGAAAACTACTTGACAACTTGGGCTGCAACCTTACCAAAAGTTGTCAAATTTTATGTAGAACAAGATTATATCACAACTTCCTTAGTTTTATAATCAGTTTCAGCCGGATTTTTATGATTTTGTAAAGTATTGTAACACAAAATACAAATAAAATTTTAGAGATTGTACTCTAAAATTTTTCCTTTTTTAATAAGTTGTTTTTAAACATCCAATATCATTCAGTGTGGGTTTTTATAATCTATATATCCTATACTCTAATACGAGCAATGTCTGTTTGTTTGTTTGTGTGTTTGTACGAGCAATCTCGAGATCCAGCGGAAGGATTTTGCTGAAACTTTGGGATTAGAGGCTTTTGGGACTAAAAAATCGATTGGTGAAAACCACTACCTCAGGAAAACTCGTATTTTTCGGAAAAACTCATTTGAAAATTGAAAATTTTTAACATTGGGGTTATGTAATTTAAAATCAATAGGATACATATGACAAACATCAGCTGTTTCCTATAATATTTCCATCAGCTGTCTCCTATAATTTTTTTTTTTTTTTTTTTGTCTTAAAGGTTAGAATTGTTTTAAGCTTGAAATCAGCTGACCCGTGCTAATATTTCGCGAGTTATGAGTAGGCCTACAAAACAGTACTTACCTGATTTGTATTTACATACATTTTCCTATAAAAAAAAAACACAATTAACAAAAATACCGAGTAATGCTCGGTCGCCCAGGTACTATATATAATTCAATGTATGTCCGTCTGTATGTTTGTCCTTTATGCGTTACCAAACCGTCCATCCGATTGCTTTGAAATTTTGCATAGTAACACAAGTTAACCCTGGGAAGGTTTAAGGCCATTTACCGAAGTCCTAGGACATTAGGGCTACGCCCCAGTGGCCCTCAAAGTTTCAATGTTAATCTTATGGAAGGTCAATATTTAGGAAGAAGAAGAAAGATTTCTTTTGATTTTATCAGGGGCACAAAAAACAGCTGTTCGTATGAAAAGCTTAAAACAGCTGATTTTGATCAACAACTGATTTGGATAAAAAACTGAATATAATTTTAGGTTAGGTAAATCAAGCAATGAGCAGAATCCCATTATAATTTACATCGGCCCTCAGGGATACGAATTACAGGCTTTCAAAGTTTCAAATTAAGCAATAGCGAAACATTGCTGGGTCAGCTAGTATAAAATATGAAGAAAATTCATTTAACCCTTTGTCGCCTGACGGGACTTTTAAGTACCACCCAATTTAACTGCCTTTATAAAAGTTAACAGTGGCTTTATCTACAAGTTGAGTCATGGAGGTACTTTAGAGTACCATTGCAGGCCTGAAAACATCAGGTCTCCACCTAGTTTCAACAAATGCCACCAGAAAGCAGGACTTGCTTGGCTAGTGCTTGCTTTCAATTGACGATTTACATGGTGTGATTTCCCCAATTTTTTAAAACATGTTCTAGTCTTTCAATTGTCAGTATTTTGTATTAAAAGTTTAGCATATTGCTTTAAATTAATTACTTAACTTAATAAGAACTGATCTAAGTTATTATTATAAACCTCTCACACATACAAATTAGACAGATTAAAACTTAAGGGTACCAAGCAAACTTCCAATAACCGCTTCTAGATGGTGCTGACAAACTATCTTTTACTTTACACGGAATATTTATACCGATAGTAAAGTAACTGAAGTTTTGTTAATTTGTCATTTTTTTTCATGAAGCCGTAGTCTAGTGGTAACGAAGCGTCTTTCTGATCACAAGATGCCGAGTTCGAATCTAGGCTAGGGAGACCAGATATCTAATCATATCTGTGGTTTGAGGGTAGGAGGGCGGAAGTAAAGCAAACGGTGGTTGGCTCGCTTCCAAGCTGACGGGATATGACTAGATATCTGGTCTCCGGGTGGGGCTGTTTTGCATAATTTTACTAAGGTATTTATATATGTATATATATATATAATTACTAAAAAAAAACCATAAAAAAAATAAAAAAATATTTTTTACCTTAGTTAACCTTAGTTAGTCACAAAAATAAAGAAATATATAGTTTTTTCAAATTTTATCACTTCTTGGTCCTCAAAGGGTTAAACAAAATCTGCTTAGCTTTGCCTATTAACTGTCTACCAATTTTTCACTATAACAATCGAAATGAAAAGGTAAAACAACATGTTTAATTAAGCATCTCCAAATTTACTTACAGTAATTTAAATTGTACATAGATAATAGTAATTTAAAATTTTACAAATTAAGGTAAACTGAATATTAATTATCTTAAAACGTTTTCGAAGTGCCCCCCGTTGTCGTCTCGGCAAAGTCGAGCTCGCTGCAGCACGGAAGATGTTGCTCTTTGTACCATTTTAGGATTGTCTTTGATTGTTCGTGCAACATTGAAGATTATTTCTAGCAGCTCCTGTCTTGTTTGCGGTTTTGTTTTGTAAACTTCCATTTTCATATAGGCCTATCCCCACAGGAAGAAGTCCATCGGGTCAAGGTCGGGTGACCTGGGTGGCCAACGTACTGGTCCATGGTGAGCAATTAATTATTCTTTCACCAAAACGGTTATGTAAGAACCGAGTCACATGACGAGATACATGCGGAGGCGCTCCGTCGTACTGGTAAAACATAGTTCCTCTGATTTGGAGAGGGATGTCCTCAAGAAGCTCAGGAAGTACGAATTGTAAAAACTGTAAATACGTTACACCATTTAACACCCCATCTATAATGTAAGGGCCTATTTAATAAGTCCGCACCAAACATTGACTGAAAATCTTCGTTGAATGTTTGTTTCTACTGTGGTATGTGGATTTTCTTCAGCCCATATGTGAGTGTTTTTCCAATTTTTAATACCATTCCGGGTAAATTGAGCCTCGTCTGTAAAGAGTATTAACTTAACCAACCGACGATTAGCTGCAATCCAACGACAAAACACAGACCTCCTAATATTATCGCCGAGGTGAAGAGCCTGGACTTTCTGTAGATGATAAGGGTACAAACCTTCATTATTTAAAATTCTCCATGCCTGAGTGTTGTGTTATAGTTATACAATAATTATGTTGTGCTGAAAGCCTCCTTACGCTAGTACCTGGGCTTCGTTGAACAGAATCCAGAATGTTTTCTTCTTCCTCAACTGGTGTTTGAATAACATTACCAGGTTTACGTTTATTAAAAGAACCTGTCTCACTCAAACGTTTATGTATGTCCGTAAATACTTGCCTGTTAGGTACACGCCTGTTGGGGAATCTTCTGCCATACTCAACAACAGCTGCTCTTGAACTTCCATTACAAAAGCCGCACAAAGTGCATATCAGCGTACTCACTATTAGTAAAAATATTTTGAAATGATTGTTACTGCAAAGAAGGCTAGTGCTAAAATATTGTTTACAAATAAAAACTGTCAACAATGGGGTCAATCAGCTGACTAAAGACAGCTGATTAGTGATTGTATACCCAGCTTGAAACCATGTGTTAATTAATAGTAATATTAAATATCACTAAGGGAGTAGTTGGATTTAGAAAATAAGGCCAATACATTTTCTACATATGCATAGCAATTACTTCTGTTACAAATTTTATATTGAAAAATTAAACAAAAAATCTTATTCTACATAAAATTTGACAACTTTTGGTAAGGTTGCAGCCCAAGTTGTCAAGTAGTTTTCACATAAAAGCTTGTGAAATAAAAAAAAACATTTTTAAGCTTTAAATTTTTTAATTAATTTTACAATTTGGAAGGCAACCACCGAATAATTATTGTTATTTTCTGACTAAAAAACAATGGTATGTCTGCAGAATTTTCTGCTCCAACTACCAGTATAAGTTTTAACACAATATCTCTACTCAATTTTTTTCTAGAGGTAAAAAAACACCAGAACTACATGGAAATCTGGAAAAAAACAATTTTCAGCTATAAGTACGAAAAAAATGGGTTTGGGACCTATGTTTATATAACATTTTTTTCTTCCCTTGATACAAGGAACCATTTCCTGAAGTTTGTCAGGGTTCCCGTGAAACACCCTGTATATTTATTGATTTACATAAAAAAAACAAATAGTTTAATTCTGGTACGGAAAAGCTAAAATATTTTACTTCCAGCCAAACATTTGTTTCAGGTTGTTGGATTTTTAACTAACGAACTTGTCCTAGCGGCTCAACCAACGTATGTAAAAAATTTATACCAAATCGTTCGTAAAACCTTAAGAGTGCGAACACATATACAGGGTGTTACAAAAAGGTTGGGCTGGCTATGCATATTCAGTTTTTACATGCAAAAATAAGTCGAAAATGTAGTATAAAATTTTTTTTATTTCGGCTTAGTTTAGCCTTAATCCGCCATTTTGTTTTTGGCAAAAACTCCTTGTAACTCTGGAAATAGAAAATATATCGAGTTCAAATTTAGAATAGGCATTTTATATATAACAATTGACAAGTGTACCAAACACAAAGAATTTATTTTTATAATTTTCAAAATGGCGGCCGCTGCAAATTTTTAACGTGGAATATCTTGAAAAACGTTAACTTTACAAAAAATTTACAAGAGACTAAATATTTTCCTTTTTTAACAGACAAAGTGAAAGTGCTTTTTTTGTAGTTTCAGTAGGTCAAAGGATAACCGAGTTATCGACAAAAAACTAAAAACATAATTTCTTGGTAATTGTCTACAACAATCAAAATTAGCCTAAAACCATAATTTTTTTTTAAATTTAACAATTTGTTATTTTTTTTTTTTTTTTTTTTTTTTTGTAGCGGGCTATGCAGATCAGATTCTACAACATAAAACATACATTAAAATTTAACTATTTGGAGTTTTTCTAGTACCCAGTTTTAATGGAATTTTCCTTTGAAATTGTTAAATGGCCGCCATTTAAATATTTATTAACCAATTTTTGCAATTAAAGTGTCATTCGATTTGGAATGAAAAAGGCTTCAAATTTAGTGTCTCGTAAAATTTTGTTTTAATAGCTGGTTTTCATGGAATTTGACTTTAATTTTTTTAAATGGCCGCCATTTTGAAATTTGATGAGCTTGATCACAGATATTTTTAAAGTTTTTTTATATCTATAGAGTTAAAGTGTATACCAAGTTTGATAAAAATATCTGCAAGGGCTTTTGAGTTATTAATTATTTTAAAACAAATACAAAATGGCGGATTACGGCTAAACTAAGCGGAACAAATTTATATTACATTTTCGACTTATTTTTGCATGTAGAATTTGAATTTGCATAGCCAGCTACAAAAATAACTAAAAAAAATGTTAAATTTAAAAAAAATATGGTTTTAGCCTTGTTTTGGTTGTTGTAGACAATTACCAAGAAATTATGTTTTTAGTTTTTTGTCGATAACTCGGTTATCCTTTGACCTACTGAAACTACAAAAAAATCATTTTGTCTGTCGTTAAAAAATAAAAATATTTAGTCTCTTGTACATTTTTTGTAATGTTAACGGTTTTCAAGATATTCCACGTTAAAAATTTGTAACGGCCACCATTTTTAAAATTATACAAATTAATTCTTTGTGTCTGGTACACTTGTCAAACGTAACATATAAAATGGTTATTCCGAATTTGAACTCAATATGTTATTTATTTCCAAAGTTGCAATTAGTTTTTGTAAAAAAACAAAATGGCGGATTACGGCTAAACTAAGCCGAAATCGAAAAGATGTTATACTACATTTTCGACTTATTTTTGCATTTAGAAACTGAATCTGCATAGCCAGCCTAACCATTTTGTAACACCCTGTATAACAATAAATATAATGGTCACCAGAACACGAATCGGGATGTCATTAAAAATGTTATATTATTTATGTGTTCGCATTCTAGCCACATACTTTAAATCCCATTTGGTACACACGTTGGTTTTCCAAGTGGCTCAGACTAGTTCGTCACCCAAAATCCAACAACTGAAAGCAGTTTTCAGACAGGAAGTACATTGTTTTTAGATTTTTTGAAGTGTAAACTTCTACAGGCGCACCTCTGTGCTGTGTTTGCTGGCAGTGAATCGGATTTTACAGTCACGTATTTTCTCATGCAATTAATAAAACGCTCTATTCCGTCAGCTTGAAAAAGTTTTGGTCTTGCCGAGATTCGAACCAGCAGAGTCCGTCACCGAAGAATTGACGGTCTTGCCATAAATGCATTTCTAATTTAGTGTATTAGAGTTGGGTTTATAAGAGTAACAGATTGTCCTACGTCATGGGTTAAATCTGTTTTCTTGAATGTATTTACATTCGTTACCACAGCAACCAATAAAATAAAATAACAGATAAAACAATGATTCGAATGTATAATCTTTAATAATTTTAGGTTAGACCTAGACTGATGAACACATATTTCTTGAATGTATTTACATTCGTTGCCATATAACCGATAAAATAAAATAACAGATAAAACAGTTGATTCGAATGTATAATCTTTAATAATTTTAGGTTAGACCTAGACTGATGAACACATATTTCTTGAATGCATTTAATTCGTTGCCATATTAACCGATAAAATAAAATAACAGACAAAACAGTTGATTCGAATGTATAATCGTTAATAATTTTAGGTTAGACCTGGACTGATGAACACATATTTCTTGAATGTATTTACATTCGTTGCCATATTAACCGATAAAATAAAATAACAGATAAAACAGTTGATTCGAATGTATAATCTTTAATAATTTTAGGTTAGACCTAGACTGATGAACACATATTTCTTGAATGTATTTACATCCGTTGCCATATTAACCGATAAAATAAAATAACAGATAAAACAGTTGATTCGAATGCATAAACTTTAATAATTTTAGGTTAGGCCTACATAATGAACAAACGCATATTTCTTGAATGTATTGACATTAATACCATTGCAACCAATTGAATAAAATGACAGATAAACGGTTGATTCAGATGTCCAGCTTAGTAACACAAAATAATTTCCATAATATATTTTATATGCATCATAATATCACCATAGAAGTTTACACTTCTCCGGTGTGTTAAATTCTTTTCTGGATTTACGTAAAACAACAACTAAAGTAGATTATTCTGCAAATATTGATTTTATAGCTCGTCTGGCTCAATCAAAATCAATCAAAACGTAAAATACCATAAAATTACTTGGTTTAAATACACGAGGGGAATTTTACCGCAGAGAAACTGCTGTTACCGGGATGCGAACCGCATCCACTGCGAGCGAACAGAAACAGTCGAAAATCCTCAAGATCGACGTGCAAACAAATTCTACTGTATTTCCTACACGAAGGCAGCTGTTCAACGTATTCGTGAGTAGACCGATTTCCCAAATAGTCGGTTGAAACTTCAAAACTCATTTCGCACAACTCACGTCAGCGGTTCAGTTGCGGTCAAATTATTTAGTACTAAAACGAAATGACAGATAGCTGGTAAAAGAAATGTATTTTTATATTTTATGACCACCCCCTAAATTTACGAAATAAGGGCAAAAAATATAATAATAAATTCAAAAGTATTGACTAATTCGTAGTCACTGTTTTTTGGAATAAACTAATCACTTTTTAATTTAATTAAGTTAGTTTGGTGCTTTTTTTATTGGCTGAGAAAAATCTATCGTCATTATGTTAGGCTAAACTTAGGGAGTCATATTTAAAGTATAAACAAGAAAACCAATTAAACAAACACACATGAAAAGATAATTACATATTATTACCTGCACACGTCAACTACCCTCTCCTAGAAGTGATGGGAGAACTGCTGGTAAAGGTTAAACTTGTAATACTATGCTCCGTTATATATCAGAGAAACGACATAGAACTATTTCCAGCAGTGATTGTTTTAAGCATACCATTAAACTCAAAGTTAATGAAAACAGAATAAAGAAAGAAATGTGAACACAATAGGCGTTAAAATGAAAACGTGCCGACTGTGGAAACAAATGAAATGGAAATTAATATAACTGTAAACACGCTGACTATGTATACAACATAGTTATTGTGTTGTCAATAATGAAACGTTACAACAATTACTTTTTGTTTGTTAGCCATTGTTGAACTCAACAATGTAAAGTAAAGGAAATATGTTCAGGCAACAATTAAAAAAACTTTAAACTTAGTTGGTCGGTTAAGCTACTTTATTAATATGTGATAGAGTGACTAGAAATACATTAATTAATACTTATTTTTTCATAAAAGATGTTAAGAAAACCCATTTAAATTTAGTTTAATTTAGATTTTAAGATAAATGGCATTTACTTGTGTGAAAGGTCGCCAGAAAAAAGGAGAGGCTGCTGAAATGTTTACTAAATGATGCGTTCTTCATTTACAGTGTACCAAAAATGGAAACATTTCTTTTTGTTCGCCTTATAATTTATATACACAAAAACCAATCATCCGATTCTGATGAATCAATTAACTTTTTAAGAAAACTCTTTTCACTGCCTCATATCATGGAATCTATAAGAAGAAAACTGTAAATGAAAATGTGGACGATATCTTTAAACGTGTGAAATATTCACGTCAATTATTGGTTTCATTGTTTTTCAGCTATAACATTTTGGGAAAAAATATTCGCAACCCTAAAACCTGGAATGCTTAAAACACGTTTTTTTAAACGGTAAACAATTACTGGAACACATTTAAATTAACACTTTTAAAACTCTACATCTTTTTACAGGGTGTCCCACAGGAAAGATACGGATTTTGGGAAGCGGTTGTACTACTAAAAATAATTTGTCCAATAAAACATTGGTCCGGAAATGCTTGGTCTTCGAACTATCCAACATTAAATATTTTTATTTGTACTATACACTTAATATCTTTGGAAATAGAATAGATATTGCCCTCAATCTTTGTGTACATATTTGTTAAGTAACCTACTATAATTGTACAAAAATCCATACCGTTGTTTTGTACACTTTAAAAATATTAGCCATTTAAATAGTTAAATGTCTCTATTTCCGCTAACATAACAAACAAATTTAGGAAACAAAATTTATTTTTAAATAAAAAAACTATTTTTAATTTTTTCCCGTAGCTCAAAAGATAACCGATTTATTGGATAGCGAATATTTAATAAATGAACAAGTAATTTTTCCGAAACTTTAATACGACCAATAAATATTCCACCGTTTAATTAACTATCGAAGCTTTTATCGATGGTGTCTTTTTGTCGCTTTCGTTAGAATTATTTATGAATCCATTAGTACAGCTTGTACCGTCCCTACCAAGCTCAATAAATAATTCTCTTCGTCGAATCACTCCGCTAGCTTTCCCCGTTACCAGTACTGACATGTACGGTTTACTATTGCAGGGCACTTTGGTACGACCTGAAATGTTTTCAAACACAATATTTAATGTCCCTCAGAACTTCGTTGCTAACATTGCGTTCGTGTTTCCGTTCAAATGAAGCAGAATCTGTTATTGTGTTTGACTTCCGTGTTGTGGGAATATTATATTCTGCCTGGTTTAATAATTTTAATAAATACATTTATTAAATGGGAAAAGAACGAGACTCTGATACAAGGATGAATATAAAATTCTCTGCTTTAAGTAACGGTAGACGTAAAAATTGATGTACAGGGTGGCAATTATATATTTACAGTCTATACGTTGAAACTTTTGAGGCACTAATTCGTGTTTAGAGAAATTCCATGGGAAATATTAGCTATGCAGTGACTGTTATGATGAGACCTGAGGTCGGAGAGTAGTCCATTAGCATCGATCATGGTTCCCGGACTACATTTTGGGGTATCATTAAAAATTTTACATGTACTGGGTGTGCACTGTACAGCTTCGACTGTTCGAAACTTTACGGTGTTATTTGACAGCTAAAAATCAGCAAATAATACAATATAACATGTTGTGTCCTATCTCGATATGTTTTCTGTCTACCCGTCTGTATGTGATGTTTGCAAATACCTTAGTCTTTCAGAAACATCTGAATAGTGTACGTTTTACTTTAAAAAATAATTTTCAAGCAACAATATGTTTCAAAATGGCGGCAGTTGAAAGTTTGCAATGTTAAATATCTGTAAAACTATAAATTTAACAACACAATCTAAAGTCACAATATTTTTAGACTATTTTAAGAATAATCCAACGATTAATGGTTTTTAATAATTCACTCATGAATAACGGAAATGACTGAAATTTAGTGGTCCAATGTTTCTATTTGTTATAGTTTTTATTACTATTTCATTAATATGACCAGTAGACCGCCTTCAGGTATATACAGGGTGGGTGAAACGTCTGAGAATGGTTTATTTCGTATATAATGAAAATTTGAAGGTAGATGTGATTGAGGAACCTACTCTATATAAAAATACTATTTTATTAAGATCTCAAAAATCCGCCATCTTAAATGAAACTTTGTTCTTTTACACGGGAAGGTGGTCATGTGTTATATCATTTCGATGTAGAACAGTGAAATTTGCAGATCCATATCTATAACTGATTAAAAATGGCGGCCAAAAAGAAAACGAAATCGTGTTTTCCAAATTCGCCCCATTTTGTTGTACTATTTAAAGAATGTATATTTATTTTTATTCTTTTTGGATGTAGAATTAAATAAGCTTTCAAACGATATGTCACACAACGATGTTTGGGTGTATTTAAAATTTTCGAGTTACAGCCACCTTGATTTTTCAAAATTTATTTAGAGTGGTTCAACCAAATACTGTACTCCCAAATATCGTTGTGCGGCATATAGTTTGAAAGCTTATTAAATTCTGAATTTAAAAAGAATAATAATTTATATTAAAAACAAATAGTACAGCGAAATGGGGCAAAATCGGAAAACACGATTTTGTTGTTTTTTTTACCGCCATTTTAAATCGGTTAAAGATATAGATGCGCAAATTTCATAGATGGCGGGTTAATTTTTTGAAATCTTAATATAGTAGTATTTTTACATAGAATAGGTTTCTCACTCACATCTACCTTCAAATTTTCTTTACATACGAAATACTAAGCCGTTCTCAGACTTTTCGCCCACCCTGAATGTGTTCGCATTGTAACGTCCGCATTTTAAGTCCGATTTGGTACAAATTTGGTGCACACGTTGGTTGTTAAAGTCACTCGGACGACTTCGTTAGGAAAGCAAATCCAACAACCGGAAGCACGTTTTTGATCAGAATTTAAAAAAAATTGTTGATAGTTTTCATTATAAAATACTAAAGTTTTTTACAGTATTATATATAGGGGTGGCAAAAAGTCCCGGAACAACCCAATATCTTTTTCCAGGTTCCACTTACACAATTGAAACTTTGCAAATGGTTTATGGGTATAAAAAACTACTTTTTTAATATATGGCTGATTTTTCACCTCCTCTGGGGGACGGCCTGTCAGGAGTCGGTGAAAAATCTTAAATGTCAGCATGGGTTGTTATGCATATCATTTTAAAGGTCTTGATGAGACAAACACAACGACATAATAAAAATGAAAAATGGATGATCCTAAAAAAAGTTATGGCTGTTCAAAGTTTTGATATGCTGCATGTTAAATGAGCCTTATTCTAAGTTTAATTTATTTTTACATGTTCCATGTATTACACGTTTAACTCTGCAAATTTTTTACGGGTATAAAGAACTACTTGTTTATGCTACAGTTGATTTTTCATCTCCTCTGGGCTGAATCAACTTATTCAAACTTAGAATAAGGCTCATTTAACATGCAGCATATCAAAACTTTGAACAGAAATAAATTTTTTCAGGATCATCCATTTTTCATTTTTATTATGTCGTTGTGTTTGTCTCATCAAGACCTTTAAAATGATATGCATAACAACCCATGCTTACATTTAAGATTTTTCACCGACTCCTGACGGGCCGTCCCCCAGAGGAAGTAAAAAATCAGCCATATTCTAAAAAAGTAGTTTTTTATACCCATAAACAATTTGCAAAGTTTCAATTGTTTAAGTGGAACCTGGAAAAAGATATTGGGTTGTTCCGGGACTTTTTGCCACCCCTGTATATAAAAAAAAAACATATAGGAGATTATTCGGTTCATTTTGTTTTTTTACAAATCCTTATATAGCCCGTCGGACGATCTTAACGTAAAAGTATTCCGTACTGTTATGATTTGGAATGTGTAATAAAGATATATTTTAGTATATTAGTTATTAGAGTTAGTGTTTTGTATGTAAAGGTATTAACCAGCAAGGCTGACTAGGAAGTAGAAGTTGTACACGGTAATAGTAGCAAGGTCGCGTGATAGGTCATTTAACGCGGAACAAAGCAAATGCTACGAAACCAGCGGTTGATTTGTTGAACATGTCATCAGGAAGCTAGACGGGTTATAAAGTATAATCCAAAGCTAGAAATTAGAATCTTGGCCAAAGTACGGTGGTCGATGGGCCAGAGTATAGTGGTCGGGTGACCAGTTAGGGGCTGCGAGTTGGGCCAGTCTGTTTGTTGATAGTGCGTTGGGCCGAAAGTTAGGCCAGTTCGTCGTGAAAAGTGCGGCCAAGAAATCGAGACGGGGATTTCCGATCAGCTCGAAGTTTGGACCATTGAGATCTCAAGTGAAGGAAGACAACACACTGAATGAGGAAAGCAAAGTATTTTGGTCTATTGTTAAAGTCACGTTGTATTCAGAGTTTTGGGTTATCAACATAAAAGTAACACTCTTCAGTTGCCAACACCGCAATCCAATCTGTCTTATAAGGGTCAATACCTAGTAAAAGAAATGTATGTAGGAAAAGTATAGGCTAATGTATCAAACCGTATATAGTTATATTATTGTATTGTGTGAGTAAATATAGAATTAAGTATTGCCACTGAACCACTGGATGCATTATTATTGAACTGTTCCTAGACAAATCAGTGTTTGAACCCGGGTAATAAGGGTAGTATTTTTAACCCTAAGAGTACAAATCCGCTTAGGGTGGTTTTGCACACCTTTATTTTGTTCTGTATAAAGTTATTTTGTATAATATATTTGTGAAGAGAAGAAAATTAGAGATGAGTTAATAGCTGATTTTAATTATTAGTTTAAATTACTATTAGTGCTCTATAATATCAGTGATCTGAACTATTCAAACTAATATTTATGTTGAAGATCGAGCCTTATCTAGAACGGTCACCATCCGCACGTGTAATTTTAAATGGGTTTATTTTAAATGTGTCCTAGATTTTGATGTATTTAAGTGTTTGTGTAATAGTTATTATTAGTTATGTTGATAATGACTTATAAATAATCGAAACCCGTCATGTAATAAGGAGAAACTACAAGATATATATATGGTAAAAGAAGAAGGTAATTATAATTATTGTAATACTTATGACTTCTTAGGGCAACCGCATAGAGGAGCGGAGCAAGCGACGAGAGAGAAGAACACAAACACGCACACATCAATATAACATCGTATAGTGGGGGGGGGGGGAGAAATGCTACAAAGAGCGCTACGACCAACCAGCGCTAAGAGAGAATGAATCAACCATACTTGTTTTTGTCGTTATTATAACTGGTGGTTTTGGTTTTGCCTTAATTAAAGTGGACGTAGAACTGTTTATTAGTACAGTGTTAGTCCAAAATGGCATTACAAGAAAGCAACTATCTTTAAATAAATTATAACTATACATTTCTAAATATGATTTATTAAATAATTCCTTTATTATTTAAATGCATTAAATGCATTTTTTATATAGAAATCCAATTTAAAAATCAGAGGATGTCTCTAAATAAAATTCAACATTTTGTTAGTAACAAAAATAACAGTACATTACTCTAAATAATTAAAATAATAAATAATTTAATTATTACTTAAAACAAAAATTATATTCATCGTCTCATTACATTTACTCATTTAACTTATTTCGTAACAGACATTTCTTGTCAAGTAATTATTATTGTTTGGAATTAATTCTCGAAAACGCAAATTAAAAGTTAAAAACTTTGTAAACGTAAATAACAGAAAAACTTAAAAGTGTTGCAGCATTTTAAAGAAAATTTCTTATTTGTTAATTGATCTTAATTATTACATTAACAAATTTATTTTTATCCGTGTATTGTACATAATTATTTCTGAAATCTGGCGTCACGCAAAACTTTTTCCGCAGACACAAGTCAGAGCGTGAAGAGGGAAGTGATACATCGATACTAATATTATAAAGAGGTAAAGTTTGTTTTTTTGTTTGTTTGTATGTAGGGGGGGGGGGG
>JAGFPH010006845.1:22111-45497 GCA_018207615.1 Philaenus spumarius
TTTGAAACCCTTTCTTAACGAGCACCTATGGCCCTAGAGGAAGCTAGATACGGAATTTCGTTCCAATCCGTTCGGTAGTTTTAGAGAAATCGTGATTTAGTAACTTTGACCCCCCAAATCCCCTAAAATTTCGAATTTTTTAAAACCTTTCTTAGTGAGCACCTATGGTCCCAGAGGTAGCTACATACCAAATTTCGTTCTAATCCGTTCATTAGTTTTTGAGAAATCGTGATCAGTGAGTCAGTGGATTTGGCTTTTATAAAACTAACAGCTTTTTTATAGTTACTGAAACCCCACTGCGCTATTTAAATATCTAGACATCTGATCGATGTTTCGACTTATTTTCCAGCACAGTAAACAACAAGTGTAACATTTACGATTTAATTGTTAGGTCTAAAAGAGTGTATTCGTTTTTAAACTTTGAGGTTTTGTTCAGTAGAAAAATATTTATCCATACTAATATTATACAAAGGTAAAATTTGTTTGTATGTAGAGGGGAATCACCTTAATAGTTTTACTAATAAAATGCTACACTATCCCTGAGTAGCATAGGCTATAATTCATTTTGATGAAAACTTTTTTATTTAAATATTTGTAAATTTATTCGGAAAAAAATCTTATTTTAGGAATAGACTGGTGAATTACCATAGCTACCAATTTAATAAAATAACAGATAAAACAGCTGTTTGTTATAATATTTTCATTAATATTTGATATTAAACTTTGAAGCAAATATTCGTACTTTTAACTTTTAGGTTTTGTTTTTATTAAAGTGTGGACATAAGCCTTGCTGGTTCTTTTAACTTTTATTATAACTGCTGTTACAAAGTATACGAAATAAATTGATTTGAACATTTTACATTATTTACCGTCTTAGCTTTGGGGTTATTATTTTAAAGAAAACATAACATGATTATGTGTATAGAAGAGTCCAACCGGGTTGGCGTGCGGAGCACGCATGGTTTTCACCTAGTATGTTATAATACTTTCAAAGAAAGGGAAGCATGGCATTTTTAAATATTCAAAAGATACTTGACTTTTAAGTATTGCAAAACCTAACGTAGATTATAATTTGGGGTTATGTTTGCAACTTCAATCAATAATTCTTATTAATCTTGTTTTGTTTTTTTTTAATATGAGTAAAGAACTTATGTATGATATAATACGTTAATCTAATATTGAATATTTGATTTGAGGTTATAAAATGAATATAAATACAACCTTTCAATATCAATATATTCATTCATACAAATTTAAAGAGATTCCCATTCGTTTAACTTCGCAAACATTCGTACATCTTCGTATAATATATAAACACATTCAATTATTAATTTCTTTATTATAATATTAATACTTCTAAATTATTTGATCTATCAATATGATATACAAAACAATTAAAATAGAATACTTTCATGTTTATTTAGATTATATAAATACACAATTTTAACAAATAGGCCTACAATTTTACATTCCTTATAATTGAACACATGTACCGAGTTAAAAATCCCCGTCAGTATAGTAGGGCTATATAAAGTATTTGTTTTTAAATAGTACTTTTTTAAATTATGTATTTCTGAAGTGCATAATATAAATAATCTATCTGTCATTTTTCTCGAGGGCTTACAAGTACATATTATATACTTTTAACACAGGTTAAAACAAAAGCAAACATAACAGGAATTACATAAAAACAACACAGAAGAATTGTTAACAGTTAACAAAGTACTGTTTTTTTATTGTTATTTACAAATATATGCACTTTATCTGATCCGTATGAATATTTCCCAAGTTAGGAGTAGTTACCTAATTTAATTTAGTTAATTAATTTTATTTATTTACATTGGTTCATAAATAACAGTTTATGACGCTTTACGTAGATTTAGTTGATTAATTTGCGTCATTACTCTTCCATATAGAATTTTAACAACCTAACTAACAGCTGTCATGTTAGTTAAACAGCTTGTTAATGTATCACCGCCTTTCATTAGGAATCATATGAACTGTCATATAAACATTTTGAAAATAATTTCTTTAACTGAAAACATTAAATTGTAAACTATTCGTATATTTTACGTCAATAGCGGAGAAGATGAGCTTTCTACAGTGAACGAAACATGATAAAATATATTGCACAAGAGAACGGCTACCATATTCAATGATAGACAAATTAGTACACGAACATAAGAAAAAGAAATCCACAACACGTAAGAAAAATGAAATTAATAAATTTGTCTCGATCGAATATTCTAAAATTCCTGTAAGGTTATAAAAATTTTCGCTAAACATAAAATCAACATCGTGTTTCAAACCACCAACAATGTTCAAAAAATATTGCGACCTAAACAATTGACACCAACAGAAGTTAAGTCAAAGGTGTGTAGAGTAAACTGTACGATTGTAACCGCTTTTATATTGGACAGACAGGCAGAGCGTTTAATCACATCTGCCGCACAATAACATACGTAAGATGAAGTCAAATTACGCTCAACATTTAATAGACTACAACAATAATTACACGAATTTCGACGAATTTCGACTCACCTCTTCATTATTGCGTAAAGGGGAGATTAATGAACGCCATCGGAGGATTTGAAATTTAAAAAGAATTCAGACACAACCCCGATAATATATTAAATGATCAGCTGTCATTTTTGTCCGACGACTTGTATGATATAGCCCTCGGTTATCAAGATAGAACTTGTCAACAGCCACAGAACAAAGTATTGTGTTTAGTTTATATTTATTCCATTTACCTTTTCAATCTGTTTAAAATAATCCTATTTGAATATTAATTAGCTACGGCCGTTTCATCTACACAGAGACATCATCAGGCTAAGCGCTCGTCATGAATACAAACTTCACACATTAAAAACACAAACACATAAACGCAATACACATTTAAAAAATATGAAAGTCACTGATTTTACTATATAAGTTATAATAAACTAAGGGGAACCACTGCGTGCTCCGCACGCCAACCCCGTTGGAACATTCTACACATAAAATAATGTTGTTTTCTTTATAATAAAGGCGTATTATTAATAATAACCCCAAAGCTAAGATGGTAAATAATGTTAAATGTTCAAATCAAATTAGTTCGTATATTATATAATAGCAGTTATAATAAAGGTTAAAAGAACCAGCAAGGCTCAGGTCTATACTTTAATAAAAACCTAACATAAAAGTTAGAAATACAAATAATTCCTTCAAAGTTTAAAATCATTTCTTATATTTCATAATAGTAATTTTAATAAATGTTAAAAGGACCAGCAAGGCTCAGGTCTACAGTTTTAAACCCTAACCTAAAATCTAGGAATACAAAATAATGGCTTTAAACTTTAAAATCACCTGTTAATGGAAATATTGGAGCAAACTGCTATTTTATCTATTATTTTATTAAATTGGTTGCTATGGTAATAATAAATGTAAATACATGTGTTGGTTTATCAGTGTAGGCCTGACCTAAGAATTTTTTACGATTAAAGTTACAAATATTTAAATAAAAAAAGGTTTTTATCGAAATAAATTATAGCGTACGTTACTCAGGGATACTGTAGCTTTTTATTAGGAAATCCATTTTTTCAATCGGTTCAGTAGTTCCAGAGATTACCCCCTACATATAAAAAAAACTTTAACTCTTTATAATATTAGTATAGATTGTTTAGTTTAGTTTACTACAGACAACGCGATGGTGTACACCGACCAGCTAAAGCCGTTTAGCGCTATAAATTATGTGTTGTGCACTTATGGTAATTAATGTTTTTCTGTTTTTATGAATACATGACGTCCTCAAGAGTGATAATATATATTTGAAAATGAGATTACGGTTTCAACGTCGTAATTTAAACGCGTCGTAAATATGACTACACAACGAAGTCACACGACGAACTAAATATCAGATAAAATACGTATAGTAATTTCCCGTACTTATTTTGTTTTAAAATATGTTTGAATAATTTATTTTTATAAAGAATCAACGGGAATATGGCGTTGCAAAAAAAAACCTTTGAGAAATAATATGTATATTAATAGTTTATATTCATATCAAATCATAAAAGCCTACATTTCAAAATATAGTGCTCTGATATATTAAAACTATACCACTCAAACAATGAATAGAGTAGATTTAATGAATAAAGCCTAGTAGTTGTAATGAAAACTCTCAAGCTGCGGGCTGGACTGAAACTTCATACCGCGCCCTTACCCGCATTTACTTCAACGAATCGTGTGCACTCGGTTTTCAATGTAAATGTTCGCTGTTAATATTTACGCAATGCTGGTTGTTGACATTTACACTTCCTCATACGTTTAATGCAAATTGAAAGTTGGTCAGAATTATTTTCAATTTTCATTAATTGACATTAAATTTAATTTCTTAGAGCTTAAAAGAGTGAGGGGGTGCTCAGGAAGGGGAGCGAACCGTGAACTTCCCGGCGTCGGGGTGCATACTACACGTAATAATAAGTGATTTATTAAATGTGGCTTAGTCAAATTATTTTACACACGATTGTAAGAGTCGAGCACGATCTCCTTTGTTTTTTAAAAAAAAAGTTAAAGAATTTTAAGCTATCCAAATTTGGGTAACTAGTTAAACATTTAAAAAGTGATGTGATTATTTTGCTTTAATTTTAATGATTAGTGTTTACAGTTTGCATTACTTTGACAGTTTTATGAGTACACAGATATTGTACCAACAAATTGGTAAGAGCATCGCACTGGGTACTTCACCGATAAGTGAAGTAAGTCCTATAAGTGAAGTATTGCCGATACGTGAAGTAAGTCCGATAAGTAAAGTAATGCCGATAAGTGAAGTAAGGCCGATAAGTAAAGTAATGCCGATAAGTGAATTAATGCCGATAAGTAAAGTAATGCCGGTAAGTGAAGTAAGACCTAAAAGTGAATTACCGCTAAGTGAAGAAGGTCGATAAGTGAAGAAGGTCGATAAGTGAAGAAAGACCGATAAGTGAAGAAATGCCGATAAGTGAAGTAAGTCCGATAAGTAAAGTAAGGCCGATAAGGGAAGTAAGGCCGATAAGTGAAGAAGGTCGATAAGTGAAGAAAGGCCGATACGTGAAGTAAGTCCGATTAGTAAAGTAAGTCCGATAAGTGAAGTGAGGCCGATAAGTGAATTAGAACCGATAAGTGAAGTAATGCCAATAAGTGAATACGGTCAATAAGTAAAGAAGATCGATAAGTGAAGTAAGGCCGATAAGTGAAGTAATGCCGATAAGTTAATTAAGTTAAGTACTATAAATAATTAAGGCCGATAAGTGAATTAAGTCTGATAAGCGAAGGAAGGCCGATAAGTAAAGTAAGTCCGATAAGTGAAGTAAGGCCGGTAAGTGAGTGAAGTAATGCCAATAAGTGAAGAAGTTTGATAAGTGAAATAAGGCCGATAAGTGAAGTAATCCCGATACGTGAAGTAATCCCGATACGTGAAGACGTAGAGCTGATAATTGAAATAATAGCGATAAGTGAAAAAGGTCGATGAGTGAAGTAATCCCGATAAGTGAAGAAGGCCGATAAGTGAAATAAGGATGTTTCCCTCAATTTAAAAAGTATGTCTCAATTTTTAGAAAATTTCCTCAGGAAAGATGAGCTATAAGAGTCACTGCATGGTGAGACCTAAGGTCGGGAGTAGTAAATGAGCACCGATCATAGTCCTCAGACCACGTTTTGGGGTTTAATTAAAAAAAATGTAGATTATATCGATGGTTAAAAGCACAATAATTGTATGTCCATTTATGTCAACTTTCGGAAAACGCAAAAAGAAGATTTCTAACTTGCAGGAAAAATTTCCAAAACTCTCTAAATACTCAACAGGCTTATAAATATATGCATTAGATAATATTTTATTAGACAACAATAACACTTTCAAGCTAATTTCTAATAGTTCTGCCAACTTTAATGAAATGATTTACAATAAGGGACATACTATATTTTGTGCGCAAGTAGTTTAAGTGACTTGTGGACATACTGCATGTGTGCATATAATACAATTGGCTGTTTTTATAGTCTTAATGTGCTCATATGCTGTAAGTCCTGACATACAATAAATGTGCACACAAACGTTCAGCTTAAACAAGTGATGTCTGTGAAAACTGAGGACATACAATACTTTCTGGACATACAATAAGTGTGCACAAACAAATGATGTCTTGTTCAAAATTAATATTTTTTTAAAACCGCTCCACAATTATTATTATTTGGAAGGGACATACAATATTTGTGCATGAAGAAATAGCTATCCTCCACCTTTACAATGTTATAAATATCTCATTTTGGCCAAAAAGTGGACATACAATGATTGTGCTTTTAGCCATCGATATATGTGTTCGCACTCCAACATTTGTATTTTAAATTCGATTTGGTCCCAGTTTGGTACACACGTAAGTTTTTTAAGTCGCTCTGAATAATTCGTTGCCAAAACATCCAACAACTAGAAACACGTTTTTTTACCGGAAGTAGGCCTAACATTGTTTTTAAATTTTTATTTCAAGCACTGCTCTTTTTGTTATTTCCACTGTTTTTTTTTTTTTTTACAAAATATTACCCACGTACAAAAAAGCCAAAACAGTTTTTCATAAATTTTCAAAATATCTCAAAAACCGATAACTTTACAAAAAAATTCAAGAAACGAAAAATTCCCCTTTTAAATGACAAAAAATAACGGGGTTTTTACTGTTTCTGCAACTTAAAAGATAACCGAGTTATTCGCTAAAAACTAAACATTCTGTATCTTGTTGATTTTGGATATTATTAATAACTACTAAGATTCAATTTAAATACGATTATAACTACAATTAAAGGAAATTTTTTGTTTCTGGATCTTTTTTTGTAAAGTTAGAGGTTTTCGGTATATTTAACTTTAAACATTTTTAACGGCCGCCATTTTGAAAATGCATGGAAAAACATTTTGGTTTGTTGTACATAGATATCATACCAAACATGCATCAATATATTTCCTACATCTAAAGATATAAAGTATTTTGGGGAAAAAACAAAATAATGGATAACTGAAAACCGAATATTTCCGAGCCTATATTTATATAGACTGTTTTCTTTATTTTTACTAGTAGAAAACGTCCTGAAAATTTATCCATGTCTTCCTTAATCACCCTGTATATAAGAGTAATGGTGAATGAATAGTAATATTAAAAAAATATATTTTTAGCAGCCTCTCAATGGTCCACATGCTTATACTATTATACTAATTTTGTTTAAAGGGATTATTGGAATTCATTGTAGAGAATGAATGTAAGTTTAAATTTGTATCTCAACTGTAGAAAAAATAATGTATTTCTTCCACAAGAAATGTAATGCAATTAAAGACGTTTAGAAAATCAGCCCAGCTTTTTCAATGACTTGAACGTTCGATCAAGACATGTTGTTATACGAATAAAAGTGGGCGAATTAAACAAACCGCTTTCTCTGAATCATTGAAGTACTGTAGGTGAATAAATTAATCTAAAGATAAACTTGAACGCCGGCTATAGTGTGTGCACTCCCCATTACGCTTTGCATATTCATGACCTAAGTCGAAGTCAAACATGGAAACCTTGATGTTTTCCCTTCGTTTCTGCTTATTGCATTGGCAGAAGTAAAATCAGGGAAACATTGGTAAGATCAAGTAGGATAGTGTCGTGTTTTTAAGTGGTAGGGTGGTAATAAATGCTTGCCTGTCTGTCCGTTTCTCATTTTCTTAACCAAACAATTTTTGTAATAAATATTATGTTATATTAGGCCTATAATAATATTACATACAATTAGTGCGTGGATTTCATTGGTGTATAAGTCTCCTTTTGAGAGCGTATTCAGTATTATTTAAATAATAATAGAAATATAGAAAATAAACAATCCTAAAGTTGTATTTAATTATAATAGTACACAAGTAGCTTAAACAAAGGAGTTATAATGTACATATACATCATCTATACTAATATTATAAAGAGGTAAAATTTGTTTGTTTGTATGTAGGGGGTAATCTCTGGAACTACTGAACCGATTGAAATTCTAGTTTTACTAATGAAAAGCCACACTAGTAACATAGGCTAGAATTAATTTCGATTTAGGGGGACCACCATGTTAACATATGTCCCTTTTTCTCAGCAACTAATAAAGATATCATAATTCTGATTTATTTGTCTAAAAATGTATGCCTTCTTACATACATGGAAACTTTGAAATTAGTTTTTTACTAATTTAAAAAACCTGTGATTTAAAAAAAAACCTGTTTAGAATTGTTTTAAATGCTATATATATATATTTTTATAGGACATTTTTATTTTTTAAACTATATTTGAGTTTCCAGTAATCCGGGTAGGTTTGATAAGTGTGCACAAAAAATTTCAAGCAGATACCTTTGGCAGTTCCTGAGATAAAGGGGCATTTGTCTTAAAAATCTAACTTTCTGAAAACGCTGTAGAAGACACTGAAGTTCCAGTTTTTAGCTGAAAACCCAAGAACATGGTCTCGTTCAAATGTAAATAAATTAGGTTTAAATGTTTGTATTATATAAGTGTTGTATATTATTGTAAACAGAAAAGAATAAGCTATAAAAAATTTAAAAAAATTCTGTGCAGTGACCCCCTTAAAGGTTGAAACAACTCCTAAAACAATAAATTGATTTTATATCTTCCTTAAAGCTAGAGAGCTTAAATGTTGTACATTTATTTCTTACAAGGTTCATAGAAAAATTAAACTAGATTTACATTTTGCCGCGTGCTGAAGGGGTGAAAATGTGATAACAACCCTAAAAAATACAAATTTATTGTTATGTTTTCCTTAAAGTTAGTGAGCTGAAAATTTGTACATTTATTTCTAACAACGTAAATAAACAAATTATCATAGATTGACATTTTGTGGCGTGCTGGTAAGGGGTGAATATGGCATAACAACCTCTACAAAGAATTTTGATTGTTATACATTCCTTAAAGCTAGAGAATAAACCCTTCATAAATTAAGGTATTTAAAAAAAGGAATAACTACGTTACATCCTAATTAAAAATAAATAAGACAAATTGCAATTTAACCTTTTCAGTGGCACGCCCGTATATATACGATTGTGCTATTATAAACGTCTCACGAATACAAACCATACAGACTCACTTAATAAGAACAGAGCAAACTTGTTGTAACCGCACCTAGATGGTGCTGATAAACTATCTTTCCCTTTACACTTAATATTTAAACCGATAGTAAACTGAAGTATTGTTAATTTCTCAGTTTTCTTTAATCAAGCCGTAGCCTAGTGGATAACGTTGCGTCTTCCTGATCAGAAGATGCCGGGTTTGAATCTAGGCTAGGGAGACATATTCACAAATATGAAAAGTTACATGGTCTAGCCGAGATTTGAACGCGGTATCTTCTGATCAGGAAGATACCACGCTATCCACTCGGCTAAGGCATGCCTTAATCGAAGTAATGGACCGATAAAGAAATTCCTTGAATAATTCATAAGTAAGGTTCTAAACAGAGCATTTACATTGTTGGTCACAAAAATTTACTACAAAAATTATGTTTTAACTTTATTCTGCTCGTCGTATCCAAATTTCGCTACACTGGCGTGTACTACATTTTCCATCGGCTAGAAATCGCCTCACAGGTCAGTGATTGTAATTCGAACAAATTACCCGGTAATTGCCGACAACGCGCTTGTAATGAACAGAATCAGCTGTTTAAAACAAAACACAATTAACACGATTTAATGACTTCGACACTGTTTGTTTAGCATTGATTACATTGTGAATACCTTCATTGTTTCGTGGATGTGTTTTAATGTCGCTTCATCCAGTGTGGAGACAATATGGTAATTGACACTTTAATGGGTTATATTGTCGTTCAAATGTGTTGATTAGAAAAGCAAGTGAATATATATTGTATACAGCTCCCGAATAGAATATAAGTTTATTAGGATACACACTGAAATGTGCGAAACGTAAATTTCTACATTTTTTGTTGTTGTTATTATTACGTTTATTTATTTGAATAGGTCCTGACTTACTAACTGGACTGACTGATTCGTAATCAAGGTACAGCCAAAGCTATGATAGCCAGATTTTAAGGGTTGAAAATGGTCAAAATAGGGGGTTTCACTCCCAGCCCTGTAAGGCCTGTTTCACACGTATGAGGGTTACATTACGTTCGTTTGCGGTTCTTTTTTGGTCGCTGCCGACAAATGTAAAACGGTGCTTCGGTTTCTATTTGGTACCTAGTAGAAACCGTACAGCACCGAATACTCCCTCGAACTGAATAGGTTCCATCAGGTTTCTGTAAGGTACGAACACGAACACATGTCCAGGGAACAGAAAGCAATCAACGCTTTTACACACGGGTGGTTCAATTTCTGTTTTAACCTGATAGCGAGCGGATCTCTACTTTGTATTTGTTTAAGTTTGCTGATAAATATGAGCCGTTTACCTGACGTTGATCTGGATCGGCTGATTTCTTCAGTGCAATCTAAACCAGTGCTGTGGGATAAAACTGGAGAAAAATATAAGGATTCTTTTAACACGCAGGAAGCATATAAAGACGTTTGTATTGCAATTTTCCAGGACTATGATGAATTTGACGTCACTAAAAAAAAAATTAATTGGTAAGTATTTCAACAACTTGCCTTCTCTCCTTGATCACTAATGAGTGTACGGAAAAAACACAAAACCTAAACAAACATGTTTGCGGAAACATTGTTTGCAAACAGTTTGCGAGTAGTTTTCGTGTTTCTTATTTATTTTCCAGATGTTTACCGGATGTTTTCAAACAAATGACAAACATTTAACTTGTTTCAGCAAACAAAAAACAATGTTTTCTGTTTCCCAAACCAAATGGAAAACACGCAAACATGTAGACCAGGCAAAGTATTAAAAATTAAATAAATGTATGCCTACAGCTCCGATTTGGATGCAGTTTTCTGCACCGTGTTCAGAAAAATACCAGGAACAAAGTCTACATACGACCAGTTTCGGGAGAAAGCGGAAATGCATCGCGAGTGTATAAAGTGCATCTAAAAGTGCATATTTGTTTTTGTTGTTCTGCCTTATGGACTGGTTATAATATACTTATAATTAAATAAATACCTTATTTATATATAAACTGCTCGCAGTCCAGTAATCGTTTTTGTAATCGGTGACGACCGTTTCGCCTATTTCATTCAGGCATTGTCAAACCGAAACTTTTATGTTATAGCATTTAATTTAAATGCTCGTCACTTTAAAATTACACAAAAACACACAACACAACACATCACAACACTTTGAAACACAAAAAACTACATTTAAAATAATCGCAATGTTAATTATGTCATATAACATGGACACACGTATTCACTGGTTCATTGCTTAGTCAGTACTGAACAAAAAAAAACTAGTTTTGCGGGTGGTTATGTCTTCTAGTTGAAGGGGTTAATTTAATTATACTGTCGAAGATGGTATTCGATTGAAAGTTGACTTTTTCGTTTAATAAAATAGATGGTTCAGAAATACATTGTTTGTAAATTTGGAATTCGGAATTCTTTTAGGACATTCATTATGAATGTCCTAGAAGAATTCCAAATTTACAAACAAATATAAATAAGGTATTCATTTAATTATAAGTATAAAAGTGCATAATTTTGTTGATACTTCTACAAATTTATGAAAAGCCATGAAAATCGGTACTCGGGGGTTTGGGGTCGCTAATCTTATTTCTGATCATACGAAATGCTCCCAGTGCACCAGGGGGGGGGGGGGGGGGGGGGAGGTGGGGGGCGATGTGTTTTATGAAAGAAGAATTTCATTCTCACAGGAGAAACTTGTATTTTAAAGAAATAATGTTGATATCTTGTTAAATAAATATCCACATTGTTAATCAAAAGTAGTCGGTTATTTATTGAATTGTTAATAAAATAGAGAAATAGTAGTTCCTTCATAACATAGACACCACTTGTGAATGTTCACGATGTTTTCCATAATATTTTCAAATGTTTAAACACTGAATTTTGGGCAAAAAATTATTGATTTTAACTAGTCAGAATTGAAATCAGAGCCCCCAAAAAAATTTTTCAAGTCTCCGTCGCAACTTCACAAATTTTCCACCATCGCCCCCTAAAGCTCCTCCCCCCTGTGCACCGGGAACATTTCGTATGGTCAGAAATGAGATCAACGCCCCCAAAACCACCTAGTACCGATTTTCGCAGCTTTTCATTCATTTTTAGAGGTTTCAAAAAAGTTATGCACTTTCAGATGCACTCTATTCACCCGCGATGCATTTCCGCTTTCTCCCGAAACTGATCGTACGTAATATGGACCTTCTTCAAGAAACCTGCGAGTCCACCATTGCCTTCTCCTAGGTAAGCCAACCACATTGTGTAGAATTAAATATAAACTAGCACAAGCTAGAAGAACGTCTTATTCTGTCAACATTTCGAGAAACTCTGCCTAGCTAGTGTGGACACAAAAAATTACAAACATTGTTTGCAAACAGTTTGCATGAAAAACAAGAAACAAGAAACTGTTTGCAATAATTGTTTGTAAGCGTGGACTAGGCTTAATATGATCAGTATGAGAACCATGCATGTGTTCCTGCGTCTTAAATGTATCATTCTATTTTTTCCAGTTATGTCCCACAGCACTGGTTTGTATCGTACTGAAGAAATCAGCTGATCCACATCAACGTCAGTATTATCAGCAAAACGGCTCATATTATCAACAAACTTTTTTTAAAATAATAGAGGTCCACTCGCTATCAGGTTAAAACGGAAACTAAACCAACCTAGTGTCAAAGCGTTGATTGCTTTCTGTTCCCTAGACATGTGTTCGTATCTTACAGAAACCCGATAGAACCTATTCAGTTCGAGGGAGTATTCGCTACTGTACGGTTTTTATTAGGTACCGAATAGAAAAAGAATCACCGTTTCACACTTCTCGGCAGCGACCGAAAACGAACCGAACCGAATGGAACCTCTTACGTGTGAAACAGGCCTTACAGGCCATAAAACCCCCATATGTTGACCATTTTGAACCCTCAAAATCATTATTTTACAAAATAATTTATTTCCTCATAGTGGTATGAAGGTACCCTGAACATTTTTAAGGCTTGGAATTCAGAATATTATGTAATTAAATAAAGAAAAAGGGTAGAATATGTAGTTAAATAAATAATAAGGGTAGAATTTGCAGTTATATAATTAATATGGTTAGAATATGTAATTAAATAAAGGATAAGGGTAGAATATGTAGTTATTTAAATAACTAGCTGCCCAATCCGGCTTTGCACGGGTAGACAAATTAAAGTTAAATGTATGTTAACCAAAAAAATATCAATAAATATATTACACTATGTATTTCTTATGGGGAATTTTAGTAACTTTGACCCCCCTCCAAACCCCCTAAAATTAAAAAATTTTTGAAAATATTTCTTACGATCACCTAGGGCCGTAGAGAAAGCTACATAACAAATTTCCTCCCAAATCCCCCTAAAATTTCGAATTTTTTTAATACCTTTCTTAGCGAGCACTTACGGCTCTAGAGGAAGCTACATACCAAATTTCATTCCTATTCGTTGAGTAGTTTTTGAGAAATCGTGATGAGTCAGTGAGTGGTATTTGGCTTTTATATATGTATGTAGTTAAATAAAGAATAAGGGTAGAATATGTAGTTAAATAAAGAATAAGGGTAGAATATTTAGTCAAGAAATTTTCTGATATTTAAAATTTGTGTAGATCAAATACAAACCTAAAAACATGTTGTCCTGGTAACCCAAATACACGAAACACCATTGTAATTCCACCCTTGCATTTACTACTGAAATAACGATCACAACATTAAGCATTTATTTGCTTTAACGTCTCAAAGCAAACAGAGAATATCAGGTTGTGCAAACATGATTTAGGTTAATAACAATAATTGCTTATTTGTTCCATTGTTAGCGAATCTCCAAAGGACAGATGAGCTATTGCGTTGTGACGTAATGTCTTGAGTAACCAATGAGCACCGATTACACGTGTTTGAGTGTCATTAAAAGTGTGAAATAATTTATCTATGTGTCCGCACTCTAACGGCCGTATTTTACTACTTGGTCCACACGTTGGGTCTTCTAAATCATTCGGACGAGTTCGTTAGCCGAACAACTTAAAACACGTTTTTTGACAAAAAGTATTTTTTTAAATTTTTCGTACTAGAATGAAACTATTTTTTTGTGGTTTTATCAGAAAAAATAAATATAGGAAATTATTCGACCTTATAGCCCGTCTCTTTTCCCCAAAATCGATCAAAACTTAAAGTGCTATAAAAGTACCCGGTTCAAATCCTCGCGGATGGTTTTATGATCCTCGTGGGAAGCTTCAGAGGATGTACGGTCGAGGTGCAAACTCTCAAAGAAAAGAGAGTTTTTCCGCTGCTAGCGGAACGAATCAGCGCGTGAGCCAGGGCTGGAGGACGAGTGCAGACAAATTCGACCAATAATTTCATACATAGGCAGCTATTCCGCGCCTTCGTGAATATACAAATTTCTCAAATAGCAGGTTGAATTCCTAAATCATACAAAAGTAATTTTGGAAATTTGCTCAACTCACGTAAGCGGTTCAGCTGCGTGGTCGAATTATTTTGTAATTGCACTTCATTTAAGGACTTTCAAACGATACGCCACACAACGATATTTGGAATTATCTGGTTGAACCATTCAAAATCAATTTTGAAAAATCTAAATGGCTGTAACTCAAAAATTTTAAAAACTCCCAAATATTTTCTACTGAAATTCTACCTCGAAATAATGTATCACATTACCACCTTCCCATTTAGAAAAAAGACAAATACATTCAAGATGGCGGACATTTTTTTTTAAATCTCAATCAAATAGTTTTTTGAATAGGTTCCTGAAAATACGGAGTTGTGTGTGCGACAGTTTTTAAATTATTAAGGAGTGGCCGGAATTTTGTATCACTCTGTATATAAAAAAATTATGTTCCTTTGTTTCTTTGTCCTCTACAGACTCAAAAACTATTCGACCTATTTCAATAAAAATTTCACAGTTTATTCATACCATTGCCAGGAGTGTTAAGACATTATAATTACTACAGTCTAAGAGGTTGCTGCCCCTGTACAGTAAATATAAATTAAACTAACTTCCTACAACCCATAAATCTAAAATTATTTTATATTAATTTTAAGTGGCATTAAAAAAACATTTACAATTGGATTACTTAAGTCAAAGGGTTGAAATGGAATAGCTACCCTTAAAATCAAATACTAATCCATACACTTACTTTTTCTAAATGCTCAAAAACCACTAATTAATTTCACTCAAATTTCACAATTTACACAATTTATTAGTACCAGGATTGTTTAGAGAATATGGCCACTACAATCAAAGGGATTAAAATTGGGTAGCTACCCATATAAAATAAATTGCATCGACATTAAAATAATACCCATATGCTGTGTATGCTCGAAACCTCCTGCTCCGATCATAATAATCTCATTTTAACCACAAGTCACTTCAAAATTAATCATTCATTTCACTAAGATGTGTTTTCATAATTTAATCTAATCATATATTTATATACTACAATCAAGCAATAGCGAAGTATTGCCGAATCCACTAGTTTTTTGTAAAATAATCATGACGCATGCGCAGTACAGCCAGAGCTTTTGCGAGATTAACATGTATAGGGTTAAAAATCTAAAAACATTCTTTTCTGATCAAGAAAAGTGATTCCGCTAGTTGGAATTTTTGTGTAACGAACTAGTCCGAGCGACTAGAGTCCGTTAGAGTGTAACACATATACCAAGTGTCTTAAAAGTCCCCCCCTCCCCCTTTAACTTTTGTGTTTGTTAAAACAAACAAATATCCTTTGGGAAACGATACTAACTTAGCCCAAAGTATCTTTTGAAGCAATCGGAAATTTTGAGTGTCCCCTAAAAATGGGGGATTTTGGGGGCAACCCAACATTTTTAAATGGGAAGTATGGTCATGTGATACCTCATTTTAAAGTTCTATTTAAGACGAGGTAAATGACATAAAGAAAATAAAAATCGGACCAACCAAAACAAAATGGCGGCCCTAAACGTGTTGACATAAATCGACATAAAGTTGCTAATATCTCGAAAAGGAAGAGTTTTTTGAAAAAAAATTAAGAAACAAAAAATATTTATTTCAAAGTGCTTGACCTAAATCATTGTTTTCAAATCGATTTCGTAAATTTTATTTTTTACCAAATTTTCTAAGATGTACGAGTCGACTTAAAATTTACTAATACACCTGGTATACATCTACTTATATAAAGCTAGACGGTAACACTGATTCACTGACATTAATTATGAGGCACTTCCCGTAATCGTACCCCCTCGACCTCATACTCGAATTAAAGCTTTCGACCAGAAACTTTTGGGAAAATTGAAAAAATTTAACATTTTTAAATTTTGGAAGTACCTTTTGGGCGGGACATTTTTTATCGATTTTTTTTCAATTTTTTAATTTTTTCAATTTGAGCGCGTTTTTTAAGAAAACTGTAAGAGATAGAACAAAATGTTAAATACAAAAGTTGTAGAACATTTAATTTCAAACGGGAGATTTTCCATCGGATTCAAGATCCAATCATCCATTAAGCCACTATTCATCCGAGAATGGAGGCTCCGCCAACGTCTTTAAAGCTAGACGGGTTCACTGATTCACTGACATAAACTATGAGGCACTTCCCGTAATCGTACCCCCGTTGAGCTCATACTTGAATTAAAGCTCTCGACGAGAAACTTTCAGAAAAATTGCTTAAAGTTAACATTTACAATTTTTAAAGCACCTTTTGGGCGGGAAAGGTTTTTTTCAATTTTTCATTTTTCCACTTTGATAGCGTTTTGTAAGAAAACGATAAGAGATAGCAAAATATGTTAAATACGAAAGTTGTAGAAGATTAAATTTCAAACTGACAATTTTCGATCAGATTTAAGATCCAATCATCCATTTAGACGCTATTCACCTGAGAAGGAGCTCCGGCACACAATCCTTCAAATTTCCCATGTTAATCTTCAAACGAGATTCTTTAGCAAATTTTCCAACTGCGAGCGAAGCGTCCATGGGCAGAACCCTAGTATTTTATATGTACCATTTATAACGACACCCGAAACAGTGGGGACCATGATCGGTGCTCATTGACCACTCCCGACCTTAGGTCTCACCTTAAGATTTACTGCAGTAGCTCAACTTTCCTAGAGAAATTTGCTAATTATGAGACTTTTCCCCCTCTCACAACTTTCTGTGGGATAAATCATTTACACATGTGTTGAATTCAAATCAATGTCCAAATGTTGACCTCTTATAGTTTGAGCCATTCATCATCCGGCTGACGTTCACTTCAATTCCGTTTTAATCTGTGCTCGTTCATTTACACAACGGACGATTAATTTTGACAACAACCGTTCATTTTACTGTATTGAAATAACGGACGGCAGGCGTTTGGGTCGAGTACTTTTACGTGTTTGTATTGTATAAACTGCGAAGCGCCGGTATATACAATTCAAACAATTTAAACACACATAAATCACAACAGATCAAGTAAAGAACTGTGATGTTTAGATGTATTGTAGAGCTGCAACATAGGTTCGATTCCCGGCCTGGGGCCAATTTTTTTAACTTGTAATAGTTAAATTAATCCTTGTTGGGAAAGTGTAGAGAGGAAAAATTATTTTATTTTAAAAATAATATTAAAAAACGCTACTTCAGGCCACAAATTGAGTTGATATTAGTTTGAATGTCGCTAGTACGAGGCAATCAGTCTGATGGTTTACATAAAAAAATGCAGTAAAAAATACAAGTGAGATAACATCGACCGATATCTGGTGTGACCAGGGTGGCTTAGTTGGTAGAGCGTTACCACGGAATGGTAAAGGTCCCGGGTTCAAATCCCGGTCTCGGTCCATGTTTTTTCACTTGTAATTTAGATAAATTCACCCATCTTGGGGAAGTGTGTTTGGGGAAAATCATTATTATTATTTATTTTTTTCAACATGACTTTAGGCTACCAGAATTCAGATTGTGTCATTGTTATTTCATACTGTGTAATCACTATATAAAAAATGCAGAAACCCGTACAAGTGAGATAACATCGACCAATATTTGTTGTGATCATCGTGGCTCAGTTGGTAGAGCGTTACCACGGAATGGTAAAGGTCCTGGGTTCGGATCCTGGTATGGGTAAAAGTTTTTTTCACATGTAATTTAGATAAAACCACCCTTGTTGGGGAAGTGTGTACTGGAAAAATAATTATAATTTGTTTAAATAACATGACTTTAGTCTGCAAATAGAATTAGGATTATGTCAGTGTTATTTCAACGAGGTAATCAGTTCATAAAGATTGAAATAAACCGTACAAGTGAGATAACATCGACTAATATGTAGTGTGATCAGGGTGGCTGAGTTGGCAGATCTGTAGCACTGAATACCTTACATCCTGGGATCGAATCCTCGTCTGGGCAAAACTTTTTTTCACTTGTAATTTAGTTAATTAGCTCTTGTTGGCTAAGTGTGTGGCGGAAAAAATATGATAATTTAAAAGAATTGCTTTAAATATTACTTCAAATATACTCTTCACATTAAAGGCTGCTAGTTGACTTAATTTTTAAAAGTTATTTCACTAATCAAGTCAAAATTAATGACTATATATACTAATGTTATAAAGAGGTAAAGTTTTTTTTTTTTCTATGTAGGGGCTAATCTTTGGAACTACTGAACAGATTGAAAAAATAGTGTTACTTATAAAAAGTTACACTATTTCTGGGTAAAGCTATAAATAATTTCGATAAAAACATTTTTTTATTTCAATATTTGTAAATTTAGTCGGGAAAAAAATCTTAGGTTAGACCTAGACTGATAAACCAATACATGTATTTACATTTATTACCATAGCAACCAATTGAATAAAATAACAGATAACAGCTGTTTGTTTTGGTATCTACCAGATTACTACCTGATTTCAAACTTTGAAGCAATTATTTGTTTTTCTAACTTTTAGGTTAGGTTTTTATTTAAGTGTAGACCTGAGCCTTAATGGTTTTTTTAACCTTTACCTATTATAACTGCTGTTATAAAGTGTACGAAATAATTTAATTTGAACATTTAACATTATGTACCGCCTTAGCTTTGGGGTCATTATTAATCCTACACCTTTATTATAAAGAAAACATAACATGATTATGTGTATAGAAGGTACCAACGGGGTTGGCGTGCGGAGCACGCATTGCTTTTCCCTAGTGATTAATAATATAATCGAGCTTGACTCATGAGAAATATTATTTCTAAAAGTATAAATAAAAATATAGAACACAATTCTCACAAAAATTCGTTTATTTGTCAAACGCGTTTCAACGACAACGTCGTCATCTTCAGTGATACACTTTATGTAATGCAATTATAATAGAATACTTTTAATAACAGTACATAATTGTACTATTATGTTGCTATTGCCAACTCTATTGGTTGTTTAAAAACTAAGACCACGCCCTAATCTGAGAGAGGGTATAAATATGTAGCATAGCCTTTTGTCTCCTTAGTTATAATTTAGTTGTAGCTCATGTGCCACTGAAGATGACGACATTGTCGTTGAAACCCGTTTGATAAATAAACTTATTTTTGTGAAAATTTTGTTCTGTATTTTTATTTTAATTAATGATTTTAATTTAAGTTCAATATTGTTAATCGTTCTCCATTGCAATCAACCATAATTCATTAGAATTTAACATAGAAATAATAATTAATTGTTTATGTAGCTAATCGGTTTATGTACTTTTCGTTGAATTGTGTTATAGCCTAAATAGTCCAGCTAAACATTCAACCCCGGGTCAAATCAAATATGTAATTGTACTATTTTGTGTTTAAAACATTAATACACTGTAAATCCTTCCCACATCATGCTTCTGCTTATTAACGAATTTCCATAGGAAAGATGAGTTATTTCAGTGACCCTTATGGTGAGACGTAAGGTTGGGAGTATTAAATGAGCACCGATCATGTTCCCCAGAAAACGTTTTTGGGGTGTCATTAAATATATATAAAAGCGAAATACCACTCACTCACTGACTCACTCATCACGATTTCTCAAAAACTACAGAACGGATTGAAATGCAATTTGGTATGTAGCTTCCTCTAGGGCCATAAGTGTTCACTAAAAAAGGGTTTTAAAACAAATGGAAATTTTAGGGGGGTTTGAGGGGTAAAAATTACTAAATCACGATTTCTCCAAAATTACCAAACAGATTGGAATGAAATTTGGTATGTAGCTTCATCTAGGGCCATAAGCGCTCAATAAGAAAGGATTTTAAAAAATTCGAAATTTTAGGAGGGGTTTGGGGGGATCAAAGTTACTAAAATCATAATTTCAGATCTTTTATTATTATTACAATAGTGCTTTTATTATTTAAGATCTCTATATATAAAAGCCAAACACCACTCACAAATACCACTCAAGTACACTTAAAAAGAATACAATTACGTTAAAAAGTCTGAAAATACCAAAGTCTAATAATTCAACGCCGTACGGGTCAGCTAGTATTATATATACTAGCCGTCCCGATCCGGCTTTGCACAGATAGACAAATAAAAAAAAATATAAAAATATATCAATAAATATATTACACTATGTATTCTTATGGGGATTTTTAGTAACTTTGACCCCCTCTAAACCCCCCTAAATTTTCTATTTTTTTTTTAAACTTGAATTAGCGAGCACCTAGGGCCTTAGAGGCAGCTACATACCAAATTGCATTCCAATCCGTTCGGTCGTTTTTGTTTAGTAACTTTGACCCCCCCGAACACCCATGTTTTTGCACTTAACCAGCAGCATGTTAAGTCCGATTTGGTGAAATTTTGGTACACACGAAGTTTGTCTACGACGCTCAGATAAGTTCGTTAGCCAAAAAAAAAATCAACAACCGGAAGCACGTCTTTTGACTGGAAGTAACCATTTGTTTAGATTTGTCGTACGAAAACGACACATTTCTAGGGTTTCATCTAAACAAATAAACGTACACTATTATTCTGCACATTTTGTTTTTTCACACGACCTTATAGCTCGCTTGGTTCCCCCAAAATCGATCGATACGTAAAATACCTTCAAAGTACACGGTTAAAATGCACGTGGGTGATTTTACCGTGGGGGCATATCCCGATCCGAGGCGACGTTCGAGTTTGTGCGTTGCGAACGAAGCGAAACAGCCCACAACAGGAGGCTGCAAAGCGAGTTTTTCCGCTGCTAGTGGGACGAAGGAGCGAGCGAGTCGAAGCCGGAAGCCTAGGTGCAAACAATGTCTACTAATATATTTCGTACACACAGGCAGCTATTCAGCGCCTACGTGAGTAGACCAATTTCCCAAATTGTTGGGAGAAACCCCAAAACGTATAAATTTAATTTCGGAAATTTGCTAAACTTACGTCAGCTACCTAATCGAATGATTGTATAATTGACGGCAAACTTGTATTACATCATCCTGCACGGATTAACGTTAAAGCAAATACACATATTAAAATTTCCCAAAAAGTATAATATCGTATTAAACAGCTCTTAAATAAGCCAAGAAATATGTTGAGATTAACATAGACAGTACTAAACTTGTCTAAGTAACTTTAACGCTCCTCTTTACCATAACGAAGCTGGAAACATCTTATTGTACTCTTACTGCCTGGAAAAGCTCCCCAGAGACTTTAACGCCCGATCTCTTTACATTACCTAGCGAAGAGTTAAACAACAATATAAGTGAACGATCTACGGAAAGTTTCGGTAATTGTTCTGGGCTATTTAGAGGATTTCGCCCGCATTTAGCCTGGTTTTATATTCACCGAATCGATCTCGTCTGCTGGAAACGGAATACTCACATCTCCATAAAAGTTAAATTGCTTAAGTGGGAGAGTATTTGTGTAGTTAAGACTTGGTATTTCGTTTAAACGTTATTGGGGGAACAATAATCTTTAGAGATACAATCTAATTTGAAACTGAAGCCCCCCTCCCCCATATAAGCCTATTTCAGTAGAAGGTAATACACATAGCAAACACATGTATATTAATGCTACTACAGGACTAATTTTGTGATTTATTCGAAATTGGTGAATGCAGTTTAACACATTTCCACAAGCATGTCTGTTGTGAAAAGGAAATATTTAGGCGATATAACTCAAAAAATTTTCATCTGATTTTTAATAAACATGAAACATGTTGGCGAATGTCCGAAAAAATACTTTAAAAAATATCAGAATGTGTTCTGACTAATAGAAACTTAATTTATTTTTATTAACACAACCTGTTGTACTTAATGTAATGAATAATTATTTGGTTGTTTTTTTAATTATTTCTGATTTAGAAAATTGAAATTACATTCTAACAAAAAAAAAAAAAAAAATTACAAACTAAACTAAAGCAACCTGCTCACAAAACACGTCAGTAACAATATAATGGAAACCCAGAGGCAATAAAACCTGTGTGGGGTGGGTGTAGAACAATATGTATTCATATATCAAACAAAATTCAAACACAAAGTTGAGTGATCTGCAGCAGGCCGAGTTTAAAATAAATACACACTACTATTTACATTTATATCTACCAACACAAATTTGTCTTATAATCTTTTTATAAACAATGCATACCTATTTATCTATCTATATAAAAGCGAAATGGCACTGATTCATTCATTCATTGGCAGAACTAAAAATCTACTAAACCAAATGAGTTCAAATTTGGCACGCATGTTCAGTTGGACCTTTAGACGCGCTAAGAACGGATTTTGAAAACATCCCAAAGATACGCCCAATATTCGCGTTTTTCTAGCGGTTTTTTGCGTTTTCTCAGCTTTTTCAAGAACTAATTGGCAGAAAATGTTGAAATTTAGTACGTAGGTTCGTTTAAAGCCTAAAAGTAGTCTGTTAAAAAATGTTTAGGATTCTCCCAAAATGACGCCAGAAATAGGTATTTTTTGCATTTTTCCTTGCGCTTAAAAGCGAAATACCACTGACTCACTGACTCACTCATCACGATTTCTCAAAAACTACCAAACGGATTGAAATGAAATTTGGTATGTAGCTTCCTCTAGGGCCATAGGTGCTCATTAAGAAAGGGTTTGGAGAAATTGGAAATTTTAGGAGGGGTTTGGGGCAATCAAATTTATTAAAAACGATTCCTTCAAAACTACGCAACGGATTGGCATGAAATTTGGTATGTAGCTTCCTCTAGGGCCATAGGTGCTTACTAAGAAAGGGTTTGGAGAAATTCGACATTTTAGGGGGGTTTGGGAGGATCAAAGTTGTTAAATCACTATTTCTTCAAAACTACCGAACGGATTGGAATGAAATTTGGTATGTAGCTCCCTCTAGGGCCATAGGTGCTCATTAAGAAAGGGTTTGAAAAAATTCGAAATTTTAGGGGGGGTTTGGGGG
>JAGFPH010006846.1:1630-34837 GCA_018207615.1 Philaenus spumarius
ACTACAAACCTAGATCAAAAGGATTAATTTATTTCCATTCAAGTCTCCTTTTATTTCTCTTGTTTAGCGAACCGGTATCATTTGTTTTGTCTTAATAACGTACGTTGCACCCACACACACCCACACACAAACACATACACAAACATACACACACACATACAATGAACAGATTAACGGTGTAGATTAGTCCCCAAAAATACTCCGCTTAGTAAATGGAACGGTTACAGTTTAAAATGAACGGAATCATATAATTTTTTTATTGTTTCATTAAATGACCTCATCCCATACTCGATGAACAGGTTGATATTTACATTATTAAATAGAAATGAAACTATCGAATCAGCTTGACCTCTGACATCCAGTATCAGGTGTAGCGAATATGTAGCTACCCAACGGGAGGTATAGGCTCTTTCTAATGATTGAGGATGCTCCTGTAAAACAAAAAACAAACGATGTTCCGACCGTACCTCATGGGTAGCTATGGAAAGTGGTCGATTCCTATCTATCTCCTTAGAGATGTAAAATAACTTTTTACTTTCCTGTAATCTCTGTAAACTATCGTCATGACACAATACAAGTCAATAACCCTAACATGTTGTCGTTACCATAATGACAGTAACCTTAACATTATCTCATAGAAGATCAAGTCTAGTGCTAGAGTTAAAGTAATTATTTTAACTTGTCATTGATATTCAATGAGCTAGGACACTTAGAAGAATAAAACTTTTATTATTATTTAATTGTCATTGAGTTACATAAACTTTTTATTACCCTCAGATATCTCAATGTCATACAAGTTAAAAATTATTTTCTGTTCAAGGGTGCTTTAAGTTGTCTTGTTTTATAGCTACTGCTTAAGAATAGACTATTTACTTATGATAAACATAGTAAACATTAGTTAAACATTAGAGCCGTCCTCGAAATAAACGTCTTTCTTACATTGAACTTCCGCCTTTAACGTATTGTTGTATGGTTCCAGTGAAAATTTAATTCCTTTCGGTTCTAGTTGGCTACAATCATTTTTTCCAGGTCTTCGATTTCGTACGAGTCTGTAGGTATACCCCAATATTAGGGTACCCATAATATTTTTTCATTTAATTTGATTTTATGTTTGTTATTAACGCCTTCTACTATGTTTGCAATAGAGTTGTAAGTGGAAAGATCTATAAGGCCAATTTCCTACTCTCCGTCAAGTTCTAGTGGTGGAAATTAATCACACGAGAGTGGGGAACTGTTTCCTGACTGCGATAGAAACTTTAAACACCAATCTGAGTGAATGTGTGAATATGGATAAGTGGTTGGAAGAAAGGGTGTTGTCTGTAATTAAGTGAAACGAAGCTCTGGAACCAAAATATAGTGTCAAATCTATGGGTGGCCTACAACGACATGAGGACGTGACGACACGACAAAAACGATGACGACGACGACGACGACGACGACGACGACGACGACGACGACGACGACAACGACGACTAAGACGACGATGACGACGACGATGACGACGACAACGAAAATGACAACGACGATGACGACGACGACCATGCTTACTGTTAGTTCCAACCTAAGCTAAAATCCAAATATTAGGTTAGATCCTAGGCTCAACCAATAAGCACCAACGTTGTTGGTTGCCGCGCATGTGCGAATGTGTGTAGATTAGAGGTTGGAAGAAAGGAGGTTTTGACAAGAAAATGCATATCATTAGATATAGTGTAATTGAGCTATGTAAACATTCTGAAGACGAATACACAACGAAAACACGGTTGTTATAAAAATGAAATTACTATTTCAAATTATATGGGTAGCTTCCGTCCCAACTACCTAAGAGTGCCTTTTCTACAACCCCAAAAGATGTTAGCATCACCGAAAATTGCCTCATCGATACAACCAATGTTCTTACAGATGTATGGTTTTTAGTATATGTTAGAACAATATAGATCGACAAGGTTCGAAGAAACTTACTACGTTACATAACAATCGTTATATGTTTGGTCACACATTATATTATTCTATGTTAATATTTACTGTTATGATCTGACCGTTGAACAACATATATGCTTATACACACACACACACATACACCCCAACAAGGTTTAAGGTAACTTAAATTGCCGATACCTTTTAATATTATCACTCTTTAGTATTTTTTTTGACACCCTGTATATAGGAGTAAAGTGATACACACACTCAACGCTATCCCCATAAAGATAACTTAAATTGTCGAAACCGTTTAATAATGCATTCTATTGTTCGTATAAAAATAATATCGCTTTTAAGAATTTTAGGACACCCTGTATATAGGAGTAAAGTGTTCAACACACACATATTAACTGGGGTGAGATAAATTGTCGATACATTTTAATAATACGTTATATTGTTTGTATAAATTAAATAATTACCGCTTTTAAGTATTTCGGGGCACCCTATACATAGGAGTTAAGTGTTATATACATACACACACCTTAACTAGGCTAAGATAACTTAAAATGCTGTTACCTTTTAATATTTGAAATATATTGTAAATGGCATATTACCGCTTTTATGAATTTTGGAGCACCTTGTATACATAGGAGGCTGCGAAAATGTCTGCGATATATCGACAAGATGGCGACGGATTATAAATATAGCGTCGTCATTTAACATCGAGGATACAATGCATATACATATTTTTCCGATCATCCAGGTATTTTGGAACACCCTGTACATATAGGAGGCTGCGAAAATGGATTAGGAGTTAAGTGTTAGGCACACATTAAGTGGGCTAAGATAACTTAAATGCCGATACCTTTTAATAATGCGTTATATTGCTCGTATAAATCAAATAGTACCTCTTTTAAGAATTTTGGAACACCCTGTAAATATAGGTGGTTGCGATTTATCTATAACACTGATATACATACAAATTTTTATACAAATTATACTCCCAAATTTTAAATGTGCCCAAATATTACAACACTGCAATCCGATACACTTATATATACTCAAAATAAGTATAGTAAGTTAAAAATGTCGTCGTGACTCAAACGGTAGAGGCATATGTTTCTCGTACCGAACTCCCTAGGTTCGAATCACCGTTTCGGACTAACTTAAAAAATAAAAAACTAATAATCTAAATAAATATTGGTCACGTGACTTCAATGGCGAACAAGATGGCTGCGGGTATACATTGCAGACGTAGGCTAAACACAGCTCAATCGAGAACGCATTTCAAACGTAGTCCATAAGAGTCCATGTTAAATCAGAAGTGGTGGGGGGATGAACGGGTCGGGGTCTGAGCGGGGGCAGGGTCTTAGTGGGGGCGGGGTCTAAGTGGGGGTGGGGGGTGGGGGCTATAGTGGAAACAAAATGGCGGCTGGGATTCCCCTTGGGTCAGCAACGCATCTAAAACGTAGTCCGCACAATCCCTGTAACCTCTCCCATACCAAGATAATTTGATTTTCTTCATATGATTTACTATAATTTGTGAAAAGTATGTGCAATACGGCCTCAAATTCTTAGTTAATATGATCAGCATATACAATATTTATTTTATTTGTTATAAATCAGTGCAATACATTAGCGAATCCCTAGTTAATATGATCCACTAACAATATGTTATATTCGTCAAAAATCAGTGCAATACCGCCTCAACGTCACAAGGTGGCGTCTTTATCTGTCGCAACTCGGTACAAAAACCCGGGAGTCGGAAGTCGGTGCATCCCTAGTTAATATGATCAGCTAAACAATATGTTATATTCGTCAAACACCAGTGCAATACAACCTCAACGTCACAAGATGGCGTCGTCATCTGTCGTAACTCGGTGGAAAAAAACCCAGTCGGAAGTCGGTGTATATTACATGGCATCGTCACAACTCGGTGCAACAACCCAGGAGTCGGAAGTCAGTTTATTTTATTTGTCATAAATCAGTGCAATACATTAACGAATCCCTAGTTAATATGATACACTAACAATATGTTATATTCGTCAAAAACCAGTGCAATACCGCCTCAACGTCACAAGGTGACGTCTTTATCTGTCACAACTCGGTACAAAAACCCGGGAGTCGGAAGTCGGTGTATCCCTAGTTAATATGATCAGCTAAACAATATGGAACATTCGACAAACGCCTGTGCAATACAACCTCAACGTCACAAGATGGCGTCGTCATCTGTCGTAACTCGGTGAAAAAAAACCCAGTCGGAAGTCGGTGTATATTACATGGCATCGTCACAACTCGGTGCAACAACCCAGGAGTCGGAAGTCAGTGCATATTACGTCATCAAAATGGTGTCGTCACAACTCGGTGCAGGAGTCGGAAGTCGGTGCATATTACGTCATCAAGATGGCGTCGTCACAACTCGGTGCAAAAACCCAGGAGTCTGAAGTCACAACTCAATGCAAAAACCTTGGAGTCGGAAGTCGGTGCATATTACGTCATCAAGATAACGTCGTCACAACTCGGTGCAGGAGTCGGAAGTCGGTGCATATTACGTCATCAAGATGGCGTCGTCACAACTCGGTGCAAAAACCCAGGAGTCTGAAGTCACAACTCAATGCAAAAACCTTGGAGTCGGAAGTCGGTGCATATTACGTCATCAAGATGGCGTCGTCACAACTCGGTGCAGGAGTCGGAAGTCGGTGCATATTACGTCATCAAAAACAAGATGGCGTCGTCATCTGTCGCAACTCGGTGCAAAAAACGTAGTCCCATAAGAGCCCATGTTGGGGCCAAAGTACCGCCATGACTACTGTCCGGCTTTATACAATGGTTGAGCTCAATGTAGACCATTTGCTTTATACAAATTTAGATTAGTTTGTTGCTGCACTAAAGCCAGTGGGATTATTCTAGTAATGGAAAGAGGGTGTGCGCAACAATGGAACGGCAAAGGGGATGACAGGGAGGTTAAAAAACTTTAATTTTCTACGTAATTCTTTATGTTTTAGTTTAAAGTATAAATGTGTTTGTAATAGTCCAATGTTAGTTGTAAATAAAAGTAAGGTTATGACTTAATTCCGTAACTCAATATATATATATGTGTTTTATCTTGTTACAAGATTAGTTTAGAAAAAGATAATTGCCTAAAGTAATATATATATAATTACTTATAGACTTCAATGTTTGTAAAATTTTATAAATTATGGCTTTCCTTTCTCAACAATTGGTGTATTGAACAAACAGATGTGAAACCGATACGGTAAAGTTAATTACAAAAAACAATAAACCATCGTGACAAATAGATCATAGGCTATAATTTACACGTTTCAGCTTTCCACTAAAGTAATTTTGAGCTAAAAGCATTTATGAGAGAATTAGATAAACGTACACACTGGAGTAACGAAAACAATTAACTAATCAGTTTGCTTGACACCACAGTCTATTTAAATCCTAAAGTTAAATAATATTATTATTGGCTTGCTGGGAATGTAATAGTGACAACAAACTTTGTCTTTTCATTCATAATGTGTATTCTATATGTTTCATTTTATCTTGATTTTGTTGGTTTTAATATTGCTTTGTTAGATAACCTCGAACGAGTAAAGTGTTTATGATAAGGTTCCGACCCCGAAACGCCTAATAATGCAATTACTAAAAAAAGTCCCAAGATTGAACTATAAAATGTAAAATAAATATAATGATGCATATATTCTGATAAAGTGAAGTCCCTTTACCCAGGCAAAAGCACACATCTAATTAACTTACTTTAAATGTTTTTTTTTTATTTATTATTTTAGCATGAACTCACCACTAATCTTACACCAAAATTTTACGATTTTTATTATTTTTGTAGTGCTATAATTTAAATGATAAAACATTTCCTTACTGTCATTAATTTACCTTAAGTGGTAAATGTGCATCATATGTTTTATTCATTATCAAACAATATACGAGAAACACATATTATATTTAACAAACAAACAAAACACTTTGTATATTTTACTTCATTTTTTTTTTTTAATACCGTATTTAGTTTATACAAAAAACGGAAAAGTGATAAAATCTTCCTAAAAAGCCGTAACTACGTAGAGAAGTAACTACCTAATACAGAAATATTTGTCATTTCGAATATATTGTATATATTAACAGCTCTAAATTTCGACTTCTATAAAAGATAAATTAAACAAAAATAAGTATTTAAATTGTATGTATCTGATAGTGATCTGTTACAATTTGTAAAAATAGCCAGAGAGTTATGTTCGGAAAGTTAAAAAGTACCATGATGCATTAATGTTTTTTTAACACCTTGTATGATTAATAAACTTTTCTACCACCCTATAGACAGCCAAAGTTCTGAGAAGTAGGGGGTATTTTATAAAAACCAGTTTCTGAATTATTAATTTGTTTTCATACTTTTGTAACATCCTGTATAATACAACAGTAAAAAATATTCAACAACAAAAATTAGTGTCGATATGTCTATCGGCTTTGGACTTATATCTAAACCGAAACAAAATCTTGATAACTATAAACAGATTTAAAAATTTTTCATGATATTAGTTTTCAATGTTCCCTGTCAACTTCCAAATAAAAAATAAAAAACTAGTATATTTTCTTCAAATACAAATAAGATTAAAGTTATGTTCTTAAAACATTTTGTCGATAAGTTTATTCATTTTAATAATACGAGCAATAACTTGATATTTGATATTGCACTTTGTACTTTTAAGAAAGATAAAAATTACATTCTTTTAAAACATTGTTCCTACTAAAGTCAACACAAAATTAATTATTTGTGGCCTGACACGGAACGAAAACTCGAGTGAAAACAAATACTTTCCGTCAAGTGAGGAAGAGAGAGGGAAGACACTTTAATGCCTTTGTCTACAAGTTATGAGCAGCTTAACTACGCTTAGTTGAAATTGATTCAATAATTAATTCTGAACGCATATTGCTAATTTATTAGTTGTCATTGGAAGACTGTGCCAAGTAAAATCACAAATATATTCGAATTTATAACAATATACAAACTTAACTTGATTTATTGAGCCGGAAATTATTGTTTCCAGTAACATACAACGGTAATAAACTATGTTTTTCAACTTAAAACACATATTCGTTTGACCTTTTTAGCGTAACTTTACAAACTTACTTTTTCATCAACCTAAATAATGCAAAATCCATTTGGAACCAATAACTAGATTAATGGAATTGTTTATGATGCTTTTGGAATGATGGGCAAGTTTAGGAGTAGGCTACTCATTGTGAACTTTTATCGAGATATATTTTAAATTTGTAAAAGTATATTGAAAGAAAAATATTGCAAAAACTGCATATTGCTTAAATACGTACTTTATTTTTCTTATAAAAACGAACACTAGTGTCCATTTTAACATATTTAAGTATGATGAATTTTTAACAATATTAATAAAAATATCAGTCTCTATAAATGTAATAATTATAATACTTAATAATAATACATAATATAATACAATAATAAGTGTTCAGAAATTTAAGTTAAAGACTCCTAAATAAATATTAGGTATGTTATCGCCAATAATGTTTTGTTTTATCCCTAATTTTAGAAGTAACAAGATGTTTCCTATTTAAATATTGCTTTACCACAAAATACCCATATTAATAAAATAGTTGTAGTCAAACTATCTAAAAAAGAACTTTAGATAATCTAGAACTTTACCCTGAAAATGGTTTGATTGTTATACTTAAACTCATTCAAATGTCCAGAGATTCTGTATAAATACACTTTATAACGAAAATATTACACTGTCCAATTCCGTACAGAGTATTTGGTTTTGTTTAAATCCGTTAGTTAAATATAATAATAATCGATAGTTTAAAACGTTGAATCAGTTGAAAGTATTGTTAACACGTATTGTAAAGACCTCAGCTATTTACATACACCACTAGAACTTTTACATAATGCAAGAATCACTGGTAGATTATAATGTTAAACCAACCGGCTCGAAGCCCAGTTTCAATACTAGGCTAGATAAAAGTTTAAATTATTTTTGTAATATTTACACTTTTTGTGTGTGCAAAACTACCTTTTTCACTCCCGGTCTCATAAAGCTCTTTTGTCTTTTGTTTTTCAGGTCCCCGTTATTTAAATTTTAAGTAGACACGTGTCGTCAGTCCCTGTCATTCAATGGTCCTGTACAGTTGATATGCAGATCCGCATTCACTTAACTTTAGTGGTTTTATTTAGGTTCATTAACTTTGGTAGAACTAGCATTTTCCTCAAGATCCGAAAAACAGTTTCTGTTTTAACATAATCTTTGTACTTCCCGTAGTATTTTTTGAACGTGATTCTTCATGTTTTGAATAGTTACATTAGTTTACGAATGAGTGAAATCGATTTAACAAGCAAATCTGTATTCCGTAACTACTTGAAACGAAACTTGAGTTTTCTCTGATATAATGTTTGGTACTCTAGATGTCTGTGAATATACCGGTTTTTGACAAAGTAACTTAACAAATAAAAGCTCCGTCAGCGATAGTTTTCTAAATCGTCGTCAGAAGATTCACTAGAAGTCGTGGTTTACCCAATTAACTCAAATAAATCTACAAAAGGCTATAGGATTTAAAAAAGAATTAATTGAGACCGTTTATTTATATATTCAAGTGTGCCAAGCGAGGTAAACACACAAATGACAGAGAAAGTGAAGCGAAGCGGCAACAGTGATGAGTCAGTATACAAATTGTGTTACATCATATTTACAACTAGTGGTATTTTGGTCTCCATAATTTCACAATGAGTGAAGTGGTTTAAACGAAATAACTACATAGTAGACAAAAGTCAAATAGCTGCGCATTATTAATCAAATGAGTGCTAACACTAAATAGTTATATCTTCTCCAAGTGGAGTGATATTCGAGAAAACTGGATACACAATTATGGCTAGATACAATTAAAGTTTAGCAGTAACTAACTGTTAATGTACCAGTGATATTTGTAAGACCGTAACGAACTTTTCAAACGAATCAGTTAAAATTATAGATTGACAACTCCTCAATTGCAGAGACTTGTTCTTTTTCAGCAATTTGAACTACAACAAATTTATAAATATCTGACACATATTTGACTATAATAATACAAAACTTACTTGTACATTTAAAAGGAAAAACTGAAAAGCTATTTAACGTAGTATAACACATATGGTACTAACAATAATATAAATACAATGTTATAAATTGAAGGCATTTGCGTTAGTAAACAAATATAGATTGAAACACGTGGTGTATATGTGTAAACTGTCTGTTATTTTGTACACATCTTACTTTTTTATTTTACGAAATGTTTTTACAAATCTGCCCTTAACGTAAGCTCACCAGGATCTCAATAATGTAACTTTTGTATGTCCATTACCTCTGATTAGTAGGGGTTAATCAGCTTACGACGAAATAATAAATTTATTTTTCAATTTAATTAACAGATATCTTTCGTTTTGAGTGTTTTGTGACGATAAAGAATTTAATTTAAATTTGCATAGTGAATATTAATTTATTATTTAAAACGTTTTGATCCGCATTAGATGAATACATTAATATTCAAAGTCAAATCCAGAAGTTTGACTCGTACATAAATTTCTAGGAATTAAGTAACTTTAAATTAAGAATTACCATTTTTTGTAATTCACAATTCAAAATTAATTACATTAGTATATATGTTTTTAAAGAATAGGACAACTTTTAACGACGCCAAACTGAAAGTATTTATTAGACATTCTTTTATTATTAAGCTCCACAAATCCTTTTTTAATTTTAACTATTCAGCATATTGTTTAATCTATGATTCATAGATGTATTATACTATTTTTGTTAAAACTTTATTGTTATTTACTTTCTTAAGAAAACCAATACATTCACGAAAGTAATGTATTTCTGTATAAATATCTTCTCTACCAGCTGGCCCGACCCGGCTTCGCACGGAGAGACAAATTAGTAAACCCCCCTAAAATTTTGAATTTTTTGAAATCCTTTCTTAGCGAGAGCCTTAGGCCCTAGCCGAAGCTACATACCAAATTTCATTCCAATCCGTTTTGTAGTTCTGAAGAAATCGTGATTTAAAAACTTTGATCTCCCTAAACCCCACCTAAAATTTTGAATGTTTTCAAACCCTTTCATAGTAAGCACCTATGGCCCTAGAGGAAGATACATACCAAATTTCATTCTAATCCGTTCGGTAGTTTTGAAGAAATCGTTTTTTAATAACTTTAATCCCCCCATAATTCCCGAAAATTTCGAATTTTTTCAAACCCTTTCTTAGTGAGCACCTATGGCCCTAGAGGAAGCTACATACCAAATTTCATTTCAATCCGTTCGGCAGTATTTGAGAAATCGTCATGAGTGAGTCATTGGGTTTTGGCTTTTATATACATAGATAACACTAAATATCACATTGACTGTATATATCATTGGGTATAATAAAACTACCCGTATGAACATTATTTTGATGAATACTAATAGAAGATCATTAATATTAAATTACAATATTAAAGAATGTTATACGATTATTTTTTTTTTAATAAATATAATTAAATGGAAAATATTAAAATCTTTAATATACATTAAGCAGATTTTACAAACGGGTTCTTTGTATGACTTTATATCCTTATTGCCAAACTAAACACTGACAGTATTTGTGTTTTGAGTATATCATAATGTATCAAAGTTATTAAAGTATATTCATGAAATATACAAAAAACTAACTTTTAAACGAATATAAATCAATGTAATAAATCACTGTTTATACAAATAGGTGGACAGTTAATTACTGTGATTCACGTGACCTGTGCAAATACTCAGTAACTAGCTAACTATATGTACTTGGTACATGTATCACTTGGGCAATTACATCACGTGCAGGCAAACCTTGGATATTGTGTTTGTCTATTGCAAACTAATTAAACTGGCTCGGGTCAATTATGTAACAGTGTTTTTCTAATTTAAATACTTTTATTGTCAGGTATATTTTTCTTTTATTATATAAAACTACTGTTTTCAAGACAAGATAATTTGCAGTGTATCCGTTTATATAGCATACATTTTACTCTAGCCTACATCAGCCTTCTTAAATTTTAAACCTTCTATTTTATTCCTTTGATCGTTATAACTTATAGTTTTCAATTTAATAAAAGAAAACGATATTCAATAATTTTATTTTTCGTATTAGCATTGCTATTTTGAAAATCCAGTTAGGTTCAGAGTGCAGACAAGGCACTGAAACTAAATACAAGATGACTGCCACATAATTATAATATTTATAATAATACCTTAAAGCTTAAAAAATTCTAAATATTCGTATATTAATATTATAATAAGAAAGTGTAGAGGATAAATCAAAGAATTGAACTGTATACTTGTAAATTATTATTCCATAAAAGTATTTGACATAGCTTTACTTGAATTAAAAATGAGATGAAACAAATGAAACATCGCGGCGATAAAGGACATACAAAAAAGTTTTGTTTTAGTTATTTAAGTAAGTAAATATTTAAATCTATGTTTTCCCTCAATAACGCGATATTTTTAGCCACCTTACGCATTATTAACCTTAATAAAACACAATGCCCCCTAAAAGAAAATCTTTTGCAGTTAAAGCACAAGGAAAGAAAAAAACGATAACTAGAAACCCCGGTATCGCGGGATTTGCAAAAATAATTTTTCACTGGTTAAGCCTTCTGCTTACTTTCTTACCGGCACACTATTACCAAAGCTCAAAACCACATTTGTTACTTCAACGAGCGAGGTCTACTGTTCACAGAACTACTAGTATTCTAGTTTCTAAAGGCATATCCCAGTACTTAGATGTTAAGAAACATGCAATATATTATATTAAACACGGGACAATAGTATCGTGTGCTCGTAGGTGTAACGGAGACATTCCATCTCTATTGAATTTTGACACGAGGAGGCGCGTGGGTTTTGTTAGTTAATGTACTCTACTAAATTTATACCTCTGTGTACTCTGTTTTATTGAGTTTATTGAATGTTATTTAAAGTGTATGTAGACTTACTTTGTGTAGTTGGCAAACCTGTTTATGCATTGAAACATAAAATAAATTTAGTAAACAAACTGTTACATACAAATACAATTAGCAAAGACCCACTGCTTTAACTAAATCCTAAAGTACATATTTAATAATGATTAAAGAATACACAAACATACAGAGTCGAACAACTGACTGTAGGGTAAATATATTCACATTACGGTAAATGTACTTTGTAGCCAGTGTTGTTAAGTAGAGCTACACAGTCGTACTTGAACATATATTACCGTGGTTCAGGTGGGATGCATAGAGAGAATACCTTAGGGAACGACAAATGTATAAAATATTGGTATAGTTCTACCTTCAATTACACTACACATATTTATATTGTATACAAACTTATTGAAACTAAACAAAAAGACTCATAGATTAATTTACTTTAAGTAGGCCTTCTGTAAAATAACCATATCAATACAATTATCGTAAAATGAATTAGAAAATAAAAACTATATGATGGGAAGGAAGGAAAGAGACCTAGATATGATATTTTCAAAATATATTGTCACTGTGTAGAAGTTCATCATAATTTGTCTTATAATTTTAAACAATAATTATGTATAAACCTATTTTCATTTAGGATTTAAAACACGTATCGTTAATTTAGCTTCTTTAGTTGAAATAAAAATAAGTTGTGGTATTGTTGAAAACGTTGTTACGAACTTAATTTTACAAGTTTAAACATAACTTTTAGCCTTATCAGTCAGTCTTTCACTAGGTTAAAGTTCGAACACTAACAAGGAATTGTTTTATGTACAGTAGAAATGTATGGCACTCAGTAAAACTAGTGGGTTATAAAATAAAATTGTACATTATAGTAATTAAACATTAGGGAATTAAAATAAGCGAATAGCAGTCAAACTGAACTTTAGTGCAGAGACATTGAAAGAGATTAATGAAATTAAGAAAAACTATAATGGCAGAGATTATTCTAAGAAAATGCAGATACGATGGATTTAACGGCATCAAATCCAGACAAACCAAGTATCTATTAACAGAATAACAAAAGAAAACAATAAGTTTCGAAAAAATAAAGAAAATGAAAGTGACGAAGACTACAAATTTGTATATCAAACCTACAGTAGGCTGGTACAAGCAAGAAATAATTAGTGCAAATAAGTTAGTGCTACATCAGAAAAGAAAACAACAATTAACTTTATAACTTGTTACTTTAATCAATTCATTCAGTTTTACCATTTAGGAAAATCTTAAAGAATTTTTCCTGGACAAAATATGAGTTAAGGAGTTGGTAGATGGTAAAAATGTAAATATTCAAATAATGCGTGAAAGAAATGGTGGCGAACAATTTATTCCTGGACTTGAGGATACTTTGTATATAAGATACTTTCAGATTTGGTTCCTTCCTAAAATACTAGACACACAACTTATTTTTATACCTACATTCAAAATATCTTAAAACAAAATTATAATTTAATACGAAGGAGATCATAATATGTCACAGCTAAGGAAAAAACATCTGCTGAATAGCAACCACTTCTACAAAGTAGGCAAAGAGAAATGCAATATATTTAAAATTATGCCACTTATGGTGGATACATAATTATCTTATTAGGAGAATTTGGCTGATGGGTTTTAGTTTTGGAATCGAGGTTTAAATAGAGATTATTGATATCTTAAATAATTTTCAAACAGTTGTAAACTGGAATTTAGGGTTTCCTACTGTATATTGGGATATTGGTAATGTCTACATAACTTTTACTATATTTTCTGTCAATTCATATGGTTTACTATTACATTACAGAAAGTAATTTCTCAAAAATTAGTATTAACAAACGCATTTAAATTCTTTCCATACAAAAAAACTATCGGCCAATGTTAGTAATATATTTAGTAAAACGTATATATACTTCAGTACATTGAACAAATGAGAACTAGTTTCAATAGTTTATTGAACAACTAAAAAATGGAAAATTTCTTTAAAAGATACCTTTTTACAGGAATCTCCCACTTAAAACGTTTTAACAATAAAATGTATTTTTTACATGTACATTTTTTACATCACTTTTCACTTGATCATTTAAGTGAAACAAAACATAATGATTGCATGAATAGCCTGATAGCAAAACCTCAATTTAAAAGCGAATGGGGTTTTACGTAATGTATTTTGTCCTCACAGATCAAAGTTGTTAAAAACGATTTCTTCAAAACTACCGAATGGATTGGAATGAAATTTGGTATGTAGCTTCCTTTAGGGCCATTGGTGCTCACTAAGAAAGGGTATGAAAAATTTCGATATTTTAGGAGGAGTTTGGGGGGGGGGATCAAAGTTACTAAAATCATAATTTCAGATCTTTTATTACTATGACAGTAGTGCTTTTATTATTTAAGATCTATATATATAAAAGCCAAATACCACTCACTGACTGAACACTTAAAAAGAATACTATTAGGTACTTTAAAAAAACTGAAAATACCAACCACCACGGGCAACGCCGTACGGGTCAGCTAGTTAAATATGTAATAAGCAGTTCAAAACTAGACTCAAATATATATTATATATTTTTATTTTTCATTGTTCTTATTTGGCGTTTTCTCTTAGTTTGCATTTAAGTCATTAATTCAATGTTGGAACAACTCTAATTCTTAAATTGAATTACTGTCATCATTGCTCATCTATAATAATTATTCAACTCTTGGCAGAAAGTTTGGGAAACATCAAAGCTAAATATTTTCAAGAAGCGACAACAAACTTTAAATAATAATACGACAAAATCAATTGACTGCTGTCTTTGATCAACCCAATTAACCCAATTAATAAGTCTTTCATCTCTAAAGGGGAATAGTTAATAATTCCTGAATCTTTCTTCAGGATGAAATTGATTTACAAAAACACAACTCTTTTTAGGTAGGCCTATATTAGTTATATTATTGTTTTTTAATATTATCAGGTTGTTGGAAGTACCAAATACAAATTTAAAGTATAGGTTAGTAAAATATCAAACCGAATTTCATCATAAAATTTATTGTATAATTAATTAATATAATGAAAAGTACTGCATTATATCATATTTCATAATGCAATAGACGAATCAAGAATTAAGATATTGAGCAATCGAATCAGTTGAGAGGTTAGATTTAAACAGAAAGACCATAATTTACACCTACATTTAGTTTTTAATTGAAATTACACAACGATTCGAGGGCTATGTCAGTGTCTAGTGAATGTAAATGTATTCAAATTTCTTTTGAAAGTCAGCATTTAATCAATCATTGCTGATGTCTTTTTTTAAATATAGTTAAATTTGGTCACTTCTAACTTTAAAAAATTTTCTAACCTTTAGTGAATTACAAAAATTGTAATGCTCTCTGTTCAATAAATGTTAAAGAAAATGGGTATATCAAGCATTATAATTACAATAATAACATTATTTACCTTTTAATCATAAACTCAATAAAATTTTGTAAACTATGAACTTCCTTGTTGCGTGCTAAAATAATTACAAATGGTACTTTCCATTACCGCTAATAAACTGTAATTACTTTTCTACCGCAAATTGTTAGTAAACACAAGCATGAGTAGTGGTAGAACTAAAAGGAAGTTACATGTACACTAAGAGTAAACTCTCACCTTGTGGTCGCGGTTCTTATTGGATATGGATTAACTATGGGTAGGATAGTACTTACTTTTTAATATGAAACAAGTACATATGAGCGTAATCATGAACACATATGAGCCGTAATTCCATATTATAGAAATTATTGATACAGTATGTGGTAGTATTTTTTGTTAAATTTGGTAAATGTTAACTATTATCCTAGATTTTGTAAGAACAAAGAACTACGAAACATACATATTTTATTATTTTCTTAATCTCATAAAAACGAGCATTAAAAACTGATATTATTAATGAACTACTTAAGTATTTACATCTACATTACTTCTTAAGAAAAATCAGTTTCTAAATTAACACATAGTTAAAACAAACGTTTTTAAATTGAATGTTATTTTTTTTAATTTAACTTGTTATAGTAATTTTGGGTTATTGTAAGGTTATTTGGTTAGTGAAAATGAAAATAAAAATAAAACGTTAAATGGTTTCAATGTATTTCCTAAACATTTGAATACTAAACAGTTCTAATGTAAACACTTAACGTATTTATGAATCATATTGTTTTGTTTATTAGAATTTACCCCAACATCTTCCTAACCAATTTTCATGAAACTTCTAACAAATTGTTAGACTTTGCTTTTCAGCTAACTTCTTACTATTATTTTCTAAATGGGACTGAGAAATTGTTGAAGATGTGAAATTTATCGTCAAAACGCTGATAACCCATTGTACACCAATGCTTGTTATTAGGTTTTCTTACAACAACCCCTTTTATTTTACAGCAATAACATCAGTATAGACTAAGGCGTGTTAAGTAAATACAATGCATAATATTTATATTGTATTATACACAGCAAAATAATAGTCAGGGTTAATTTCCATTTTTTTTTGTTCTCTTGGGTAGACGAAGATTTAACTTTTATTTGCTGTAATACCTATGAGGTTTTACAAAGGTTTTTGTATTTACATTTTCTAAAAACTGGAATACCATAAGATTTTTTAAATATCTAACGTAGACTTTCTTTTGAACACTGTAGAAGGCGCAACAAGTAAATAACAAAAGTTATAAAACACATTTATTGTTTTAATAAGCAGGTCCACAATGCTTTTTATTTTCTAATAATTTACATACAGTAACAATAAATTTACAGATGTAATTATTGTTGTTATCTATTTTCCCTTGTTTTATCTTTACAATTAGAGAAAATTACATTTTTAAAATTAATTTAAATGTGTTTTTGAGACTTGTTTTTAGTTAAATGAACATCATAACCGTTTAAAATTTTAATACAATTAAGTTCCTGATGAAAGTCACATTTATCCAAAGATAATATGTTAATGAGACGATGCAACATGCTGTGAAATGCGGACAATTTACTACCAATTGGATGTTGTTAGGTTGTATGGATAATGTTATCAGTAAATGTATATTTTATAAATATTTATATAGCCTACATATTTAACATTTTAAATTTTCATATAAATGTTAAAACAACTAATTGTGTTATCCTGGAAGATTTCCATAGTGAATCTTATCGCACTACAAAAACCGAATTTAAATCAGTTAGAAAAAATTTAAGTAGGCGGTCTGAACCATCAAACAAACATCGTCTACATAACTTTACCAACATTTAATGATATGTTGAAAAGGGGTTTGACTGTTTACAGAAATCTAGTTTCAAATTAATTAAAAAAATCTCCGCTAATAATAAATAAAAGGGTGAACCCGAAAGTTAAGCCACCCACTTGTTCATAAAACATATCTTAAAAAAAATAAGAAATAATTTTGTTTTAGAAAATTTTAATTACATTTACTAACTCTAAATAAGTACATGGATTAATTTTAGAACTAAATAATAAAGATTCCACACATTCCACACTTTTTGAAAGTAAAACATATTATATCATTTCTTATAGTGGAATTTCACCAAAAAGTCGTTAATAGAGTTTAGTATTTTAACTGACCTGCATAGGAGGTACCAACGAATTAATAATGTTAAATGTACTATAAATACTACACGGTTATACATCATTATTGATATTGACTTTAGTTATAATAACTAGTTTAATTAGGTAAATAAAGTATGTGTAAATACAAAATATTATTGTAAATCTGTAACCTCTATTTCGCGTTCGAATACTCTATCGAAGAACGTAGCATCAGTTTTACATAACCTTATGTTGATTAATACAAATTTAAATATTACTAGCTGAAATAAGGCATAACACAAAATGTACTCCCTTAATCAATTATGCATTAAAATATATTAAAAACGATATTGTAACTTAATGTTCAAACTTTTTAATTACTTTCTGCCGCAAATTGTTAATACACACTAGCAGGAAATGCGGTAAAAACTAAAAGAAGTTTAAACCGACTCTGAGAGCAAACTCCCGCCATGTGGTCTCTGTTATTAATGAGATAGGGGTATTTGTTGGATCAAAAGTATTTAATATAAAACTAACAAAGTTTTATTTACGTGCCACAATTCGTGTGGTCTAATTTATTCGACAGTTGTTATTAGTTTTTTAGTTGTTATTTTCTATTTCATGGCCAAAGTTATAATTTATGTCATATTATCTATGCATCTTTTGCTATTGTGTAAATCATGTTTTGTACTTTTTAAATCCTCATGGAAGACAAAACAATACTTTCCGTGACTCCGCTGTTGTTTAGTTAGCAGTCTGTAATAAATAGACTGTAATAATAGCACTGTTAACCTTAAAGTTTTGTAATATATGATAAAATGTTTATTACTTTAATAAAATCTTTATTGAGCCGTCCCGACATAGGTTTAACTAGCTAAGTCATTCTCGAAGGCAGATTAAATAAATTAGTTTAAAAGGAACAACAACTTCAACACACAACCGACTGGCGATGGTAGGCCATAATTCCGTTGGGGGAGGGAAGATCTGGTTAATGATAAAGGTTGAAGAAGTGTCAAGTTACTTAAATCTATTTGTTTATTTAAAACTAAACTTGAATCCTTATTAATTATCCTCCTAATGTCTAACATTTCTAACGCATTTAACTATTACTACTACAATTATTAACATGTAGTACATTAATATCTGTATTTATCTGAAAATATAAAATGTCTTGTGTTTTAAATGGATGGAAAAAGTAGAATCAACATTGTCCAACCGCCAACTTGTGTTGTGTTGATTTAATATAGTTTTACAACTACGACCTGATTGTAATACATAAGCTTCTTTAAACATTTTGAACATAATTTGTTTTTATGAGTTAATATTTCACTGTTAAAACTAGTATTTGACATATAGGCCTACTAAGGTAATTATTTACGATTTAAAGAATATTTTTTTGGTTTCACTTTTTCTTAATGCCTTTACTGTATGCAAGTTAGACTAATGAAGATAAAGGGGTTGGGGGGCAGCGTATATCACAGATAAATTAAACAGCGTTGTGAAAAGTAGATGGAAAATACAAATATAGAGTGCATTAAGCAAAATACATCTGTGCCTATAGAGGTAGTGGTACATTTGGAGATGCGTAATGGTAAGTTCGGAGTATTTGATACATTTTGGCGTAACGTATCTAGTATGGAAACATAAACTGTAAATTACAAGGGATTTATGAAAAATATCCAAAGAAGAAAGCATCTGTTGAATTGGTACCTCTGCTCCCAATAGACATGTTTATAGAGGATCATGTTATGACGGTCAAATAAATATTCAGAAACATCAGGAAGGAGGCAATGAAAATATTCAGCTTGGACAGATAATAGACAAATGAACAGGGAAACGAACACAGAGATTCATCACATTAATAGACTGGTGATTCATTAGAAAGTCTATATAATGTAAGTCAAGTGCTATATTAACAGTTGCTTACATCACATGAGGAGTTTGACTACCACAAGTTTAGGTGTAGAGAAGATCCTTTTTGGGTTTATTGGAGGAGAGTTGATATTGTGCAACATACTCTACTTGAGTGTAGAAGATTTGACGTTGATAGAGAAAATCTGGAATCTGGCCGTCGCTGACTCTAACTACTCTGTAGGCGTTTTCGGTTTCCAAGAGCAGGGCTTCCGACATTTCTTTGCTTGAGCTCCAAATCGTTGGTGATAAAAGCAGAGTCCTTGTGTAGTAGGTTTCTTGCTTCGCACCACTGAGGATGCACGACGTCTTGGCGTTGGGTCACGTGACTTCCTTTGGGCTGCCAATGTAGTCATGTCCCGTCGTAAGCTCCGTACTTCGCTTATGAGGCTCTCCAGTGAGGCGCTGGTGCTTGTACTAGGTCTTGTCGAGACTGCGCTGACCATGTTGACTTCCGTAACCTTGTCGGCTATACTGGCGAGTTGTTCTAGACTATCCTCCGAGATTGCGGCTAGAATCCCTTTGACATGGACTGGTAGCGCCCTGAGCCAGATAGTTTTCAGAACTTCGTTGGTCGATGTATTAGACGATAGGCTTTGTATCTCGTGTAGGAGTTGTGATGGTTTCAAGTCTCCTAATTGAGTATCTTCTAACACGCGTAGGATGCGGCGTTCTTGACTCTGGCTGAAAGTTGTGATCAGCCTCTCCTTTAAAGTAGTGTAATGTTTGATCCCTTGTTCTCTTGCCAAGTCGGCGACTTGCGTTAGGATCTTGTAAGGTAGCTGGCTGATGACGACTTGGAACCTTCTATCTTCTGCGATGACTATATTCGTGCTAAATACGGCCTCTACTTGTATGAACCATAACGTTGGATCTTCCTCCTAGAATGGTCGTAGGCGTGCTTGAAAGTTGACCGCAGCAACTGGATCTCCAGCAGCCTCCGCTTGTGGATCTTGCGGCATCGTATTGTCTTGTAGATCACGTCGGGGTCACCAATTGTCGTAACTTTTCTGTTTTGTTAGGTTAAGCCTGAGGGTCCTTACAGAAGGGCTACGACAATATGCGTATTCATGAAAGACTTGGAAGGAATGATCGTCCTGGGGGGATCAGCCCCCAGATAACGAGGGAAGTAGACTGTGCTGCCGGGATCAGCCGACAGATCACAGTAGGAAGGACTCGTCCTGGAGGGATCAGCCTCCAGATAACGAGGGGAGCAGACTGCGCTGCCGGGATCAGCCGACAGATAACAGTAGGAAGGACTCGTTCTGGAGGGATCAGCCTCCAGATAACGAGTGGAGCAGACTGTGCTGCCGGGATCAGCCGACAGATCACAGTAGGAAGGACTCGTCCTGGAGGGATCAGCCTCCAGATAACGAGTGAGGAAAATGTATAGGAAGTTTTGCCAGGAGTAAAGAATTAACAAGAGTTTTTGTTAGATAAGTAGAGTGGAGAGAGAGATATGTTGTTCAGGGGACTCTGTGAAGCAGATTGAGTCTGCTAAGCATAGCAGCCAGTTTTATAGCGTAACTCAAGGAGTGGGGCGAGTTGCGCACTCATTAACCCCTACCCGTATTTCATCTTCTCTCTCTCTCACCCTTGGAATGTTTTATTTACATTTGGTTCTACAACAAATATTACAATATTTACAATACAGATAGCGTAAACGATAACTTGAAGAAGTAGCTGTTTGCTACACCATGCATGGAGATATTTCAATAGAAAACATACTAATCCAATAGATGCTTGAAACCGAAAAGCTTTAGTAAACAGGTGAAATGTTGAGTAGAAGTGTAATAAGCAAGATGGAGATCATGGTTAGAAATATAGGTGGAGACAACGATATTTACTTATAATTCAGAAGTAAATAAATGGTTTAAGCTTAAAAAGTGTCAATATTTTATTATCCGTCTAAATTTGAAAAGATAGCATTATAGTTCAAGTGATATAGCCTGAAATAATGAATCAACACTCCCCGGTTAGTTCTACTGAAGGAAGAAATAGACAAAATAATTATAAAAAAAGAAGAAAAACACGACTATTATATATTAGACTATTGAAATTATTCTTCAGCGCGTCTCTACTTCAGTAGATATTGTTTAAGTTCTTGCTTCAGATTATTACCTAAGCTTTCTTAAATAATTTTATTATGCGCTCTTCCAATGCTCTTTCCGATTATTTTATCCACATTATTCTACTTCGTATATTTAATAGTCAATCACGTTAGATACATTAAATCACACAACTTTAGCCAATGCAATGCTGAAATAATAATGTATTTTGTTTCTTGGCTGGGTTTATATCTCTTTCTAAGGAATATATGGGTAGAAGCAGTACACCAATACACATTTGTCGTTCCCCAAGGATTTTGCTCTCTAAATCCCCAAGAGCTAAATAAATCTAGGTTCCGAAATGGTTCTGTAATTCTTTCTAATGTCAAAATAAAACAACAAATGGCTATTAAAGGTGCACTTGTCGTAGTCTAGGTGTACTTGTGTGTACTTTATAGTGCTATTACTCAATGTGTTCTGGTTATCTTGTCATGTAATATTTCATTCTATAAATACAAAAAGGAATGCCGTCTTTCTCCAGCTAAAATGTTGCTTCTTTCTATATTTGAAGGCGTAAGTGTTAGTTTGTATTGCATTTATAATTTCAAAGGTAAAATGTGCATACAATTTTGATTAACTTTAATTAAAACGAAAAAATGGTGATAAAGGTTCAAATTAAGGTTCAAATACACTGCAGAATACACCGATGGTTGATAATTTATTATTTGCAAACATACTTTAAATATATTTTTTAATTAATAATGAAAACTAATGGCAGGCAAACCTAACGCTGAAAGCCATTCTTAAGTTTAAATTCGGGAAGAACCTATATTTACAGGTTGGTAATACAATAAAAAATAACATAATAATTTGAATTATTTGTTTTTGTACATTTAATTTTATGATAAAAACAAATGAACAAAAGAAATATTTTAAAATTAAAAAAATATACTTTGGTGAGGTTAAAATGCTTAAACTTTCCATTCATAATAATTGTAATATATCCAAATGAATTATCTTATTTCATTGCATTAAAAATTAAATCTGATAAACAACTCTTTAGTAAGATTCTACAAATTATGTTTTAGAAATAGGGTCAGTAATTTGTTAATGACACTAATATTGTCAAACTACCAAAAAAACACCAAATGACAATTTAAGGAAAGTCTGTAAACAATAAATTGTCTAACTGAAATCTGTGTTATCTGATAACGATATGCGTCAATTAATACCACAGTCTTCGCGATTAAGTGTCCTACATAACTTTCCTATTAGAAATACAACATCGCATGAAAAATTCTTCATATCTTAATAAGAAAACACTTCGTACTTTTAAACAAATACAGTTTCAAAACACTACGATTCAAATTAGCGAATTAAAAACAATAAAACTTATTTCACTTACAAATTAGCTTCAATTCACTATGTAAACCTATAAACAAACTTAATAAATAGTGATTATACTACACAGTATCCTTAAAACAGTTATTTATAAAAACTACTATATAATGTAATAAACAAATTTTAATATTATGTACAATCCTGGAGGCTAGAAGTCCAAAAATGTTTATTCAAAAAAGTTATTCTAATTTTTTACTGTTATTTGAAAGAAAGTTTTATACAAACTATTAAAATTAATATGTATTGTATTATGTAATGGGACGAGGTGCGACCCACTCTTCTCCAAGTCAAATATGTTGCTGGACAATTTAATTAAATCATAAGTCCATCCGCATTGACTAGTGAATAGAATGTCATTTCTGGCTTCGTGTTGATTTTCACATGGAGCTGCTAAATTTGTACATGTTTCATTACAAGTGAGTGATTTTTATGTGATATTGATATTTGATTTTTATTCATTAGATATTGGGCGAATAGTTCGAAACTGAAGTAGAAATGGTACCTTATATAGTAGGAACCATCCCAAAATAAAGCTACGTTTCCATTCAATTCGGTAATGGTTCAAATCGAATATTACATATTTATAATCGTGAACTATGAAAGTCGACGTTGTTTAGATTTGAAATAAATTAGGTGCAATAGTTTACATATTTTGTTTACAATATTTATCATTTGAAGTGCCAACTTTATCTACTCCTGGGATAGATAATGCAGCTGTTTCAGTGGTTTGCAGGCACTTGTTTACAGCACATTACTAAGTAAGTGTGACCGTTGCGAGTTTGACCCTGTAACAGTATTGATATATTTTCATTTCAAACCGAATTACTGCTGCTTAAAACTATGCAGGTTATACTTACCAGCTATTTATAATTCTGCACAGATTTTTAAGTTTTTGTATAACGTAAATTAATTGACTTGGTTACCATATGGAAAGATTTATTATATTGTTTAAAATTCTTCAACTAGAACAAACGATGTTTTAACATTTGTTGTGATTTGTATAACATATACCGGAGGATATACGTAGAAGAGGGTGCGAGAAGAAAACGATATAATTTTGGTTCGAAGTTAGAACTATCTTCTTTTTAATTTGTTTAAAGTAAACATTAAAAACTGAAGCCTAAAGCACAACAGAAAATACAAGAAACATTTATTGAAAAATGGCTTTCTATAAAACACATCGAATTTACAAACACCATTCTGCTAATTTATGTTGCTATTAACATAGTTAATGTTATTAAAGTTTTCTCGTACAAACTAAAGCCTTTATAGTAAAAGATTAAATATAATTTGTGTATAGGCCTATTGTCATAAAGCCTTATTTATAATACGCTACTTAAAATTAAAAAAAAATATCATCTTTTACTTAGTTAACTAAAAACTAAACTAAAAATAACACAAACGAAAAAATGATTCAACCGCTAAAAGTTGTATTTATATGCATTGTAAAAGTAACTTCAATAAATAATAAAAGAAAACAGAAAACACCTCAAATTTATAGGCCTATTTAGAGCTACTAAGCATCAAATACATGTTAAATAACAATTTTTAATTTTTTTCTATTAAATAATGTTTACCATGTTTAACCTTACACTGGATTTCCAAATCATTACTTTTCGAAAAATGTTTTTAGATATTCAGAAAAATATAAACTGCGTAAATGGTTTAAAAAATGACATCACTACATTTGATGTTTTCCACACAAAATGTATTTTATGAAACAATCGGAACAGCCTGTATAGTACAGGGATATATTTATTATTCGTCCTGCAAAAAATAGAACAAAAGCTTTAAAACTAAAGGTCCCACATATTCAATCTTTATTAATAGCATAGAAATTCCCTATTGTTAGAATATTTTTAGAAGTGTTCCATAGAGCTTCCATATTGTTTTACATAATGAATACATTTCTAAAATGTGATATATGATCTGATAGCATTTGTTAACTAGAAAGTTGTTTTACACACATGTGCTTACGTAAATAACTGTTACTCGACTAAGAAAATTGTCTGCTCTAATTTGTACACTCGTACATTTGCTCAAAGCACGCCACAGACCACGTCTACGTGCTGCGCTTTACATGTTTGTTCATCTTCTCATTGCCAACATAACTTTAGCTTATTGTTTTTGGTTACATCAAAATTTTTATCGTTTCGAACATATTACCCTTCTTTAAATAATGTATACTTCAATCTAAAGAAAATTATCTCAAATTAGAGGCGACATACGCAAAATTAAAAATTAATTTAAATACAGTTTAGATCTATAAATAGTTGTATACAAACAGTTTATCCTTTTAAAATACATAAGAAAATTGATCGAACATGTTCAATGTAGGAATATTTTCAGCTTTTTACTCTAATCTTTTGTCTAAACTATTTCTCAGTGACATTTCCATTCTAATGTTTTTTTTTTTTTTTTTTTTTTGTATTTAAGAGTAGCCATGCTGTTAGTTTTTATCCTTCATTACAACTCCTGTTATAATAAACTTATTAATTTGATTTAGATACTATAATATAATAATAAAATTGATTTTGATTTTGTAGTTAATTTACGTATGTATTATTATTATTCTATTCTATTTGATATTAAATATATGCTTTGAGGTAGTAAATAGATGCAATAGTAAAACACGCACAGTTCTCATCTAGTAAGATTTAAAAAGCCCCTAAATGGTGGTTACCATAATAATTTGTATACTATTTGTTATTTAATTGTATTATACTTGTTACATTTTCTTTATGCTATACCACAGTCGAGAAACTATGTATGTAGTTAATACAAAAACTGATTGAATGTGACTCATGTCATAATCGTAAATAAACACAGAATTAAATTATTTTTAATACTTGTTTTAAAATCGACCCGATCTTAAATAATTGATTTGAGTATGTGATATTAACTAAAGCCAATAAAAGCTGCTCCTGAAATTCTTAAAGATGTTTTACTAAACTATCCTCCCTCTCACTTCCTCCCTAAAGGGTAGGATTTGTTTTCAATCAATTTTCCATACCCTGTAAGGTCACAAATAATAAATTGTAGGTTTACTTCATTTGGTTGAAAGTTCTATAACAGTATAAAATAAAACATTGTTGAAAGTACAGACTTCATGTTGGAGTAATGTTACATAACCCAGACGTAAGAAAATATTTATCTACGAGCTATTAAAAAAGAGCAGTAAAGAAATAGTTTTAAAAGTTGTATTTTGATTAACTTCAAAAGTAATATTTGTTTTAAATTCCGATAAAGTTTATATTTGTAGCAACCTACTTCCCTATAAAAAAAGATTTAGATACACGTTTTCAAATTTTGGTCAAAAGTACCCAACTAAATATTCATTTAAATATTACATCATTAGTAATATTTTGTACAGTTGTGGCATCTGGAAATAAAGTAGTTCAGTAAGAGAAATAAAAGCCAAATTGATTATATTTACATCCCAAAACTAATCAAAATAAGTCGGTATTGTTTAATTGTTGTAAAAGGTCTTTAAAATATTTTATCACTTGGCCATTGTTTATTTCAAAATCCACCTCCAATCTTTAACATTTGTCTTTTTTACTCTGTGTTTTTATAGATATTTTTAGTGCGACATATTGGATGTTCAGTTTAAACAAAGGGTCTGTTACAAAATGTTAAGTAACAGTATTAATGCTAGATGTGTCAGAAATATTTGCACAGAATATGGTAATAAATAAGAGCTTGACAAAAAAATATTATTATTGTATAATTTCAGGTTCATTTAAATCATTGTTTATCATTGTTTATCCATTTAATAATTTTGGTATAATTGGTAATTCCAAATTAATCGAGAATAATGAATTAATCAGTTTTTAAATGTTTGTTAAAATTTTTAATATACTTCTGGTACATTTAAACATATAGGCTATCTATTATATACTATCTGGACTTAACTAGACTGAGTGGTCAAGCAGGTTGATTAGTAAAGTAATTAATTGTATTAGTACCGGTTGTACGTTTATCTAATTCTCTCATTCCACAAACCAACGAATGGTAATAAACCTTAATTACTTCAGTGGAAAGCCTAAACATGTAAAGTGTCAGGTCTATTTGTCAGTACAGTGAATTGATTTCCGTAATTTACTTTAGAGTATTGGTGTCACAGGTTGCTTTGTCCAACATACCTAATGTTACGGAGAGAAATATTATCTTACTACTACTCGGGAATTACAATTCGTAATATACTATAATTGTTTTGTATAAGAATAATATTAATTCAATTTGTTACTTATTTATTTTATTAAGACTTACCAAACGAATTTTGTTTTAAAACTGCTCAGTTTAAAATGCAGTAGAATTCACACAAAACGTAAACTAACAAACAAGTAATGATATCATTAAGTAACTTATAACTTTGGCTTTAATTAGCCATGCTCAAATATTGTTTACCTGTTACAATTAATTTACAACTCTAATAATTGTATTTACCAAACAAAACACATAGTGAATTTTTAACGTCCAGGATTTTGTATTCTAATTATTTGAATAAAGGTTAGTTGCCTTATTTCTCAATCAATACAATCCTTTACTTATTATCTACTGGTTTCGACGGTAAACCACATTGTCTGATAAAGGACAAAAAATTTCTACAACCTAATTTTAATATACGTTGTGTTTTTGATAAATTTACAACAACACATTGACACGTTATGAAAACAATTACGGACAATTGATACATTTAAAAGTCGGTTACACCACCTAAGATTTAAAGGTGTATCGGTTGCATTAACATACTGACCACTTGATTAAACTTTATTTATTCGGGGGTCTAAATCCTTTCATTCAGCCAAATTACTGTGCAACAGTGTATTCCAATACTAGTTACGTTGATCGTTAAGCATATTATTTATTCTGTATACACTAAATCCATACCCTCTGGTAAATATAATTTAACTTAGTTTCTTGGAGATGTACTATTGAATCACTCTCTCAATTTTCATAAACACAGATATGGATGTTGCCACATGTTTACAATATAGCTAAGTCTTTACTAATTTATTTTAAATAAGTCTAAGTAAAGATTAAACAATAAATATTTGTAAATTTGAAATACACTTATGGTGTATAACTTGTAAATGCGTTATTTATATAAACTATATAATGGATGAAAAAAGGTTTGTATCGACATTGATTCAGTTCAGTCCGTTCTTTATTTACGATGTCAATAATATAAAGAACTCTAAATAATAACTCAGACCTCAAAATGAATTCACAGCGAATCGGAAGTTAACCAAATTGTAAAAAAATAAGATAGAAGCTGGTATATTAAAATAAAGAAAGTAACAGTTTAATTAATTTGTTTATACATTTATTTTAAAGCTAACAACACGTAAAAAAAAACTTTAATTTAAATAAATTTAAATCCTGTATACTAATAATGTTTATTAATACAAATTTAATTTTATAAAATTTTAATATAACTCTTGATAAATAATTGTTTGACAGTCTTTATTTTGAACTGGTTTGTTTATTATTACTCATATTATTTTTTGTATTATTGTTTTTATGGGAAAGTTCCAACTTGATGTCAAAACCTAAAAATCTTATATTTTACTATTCCAACTTCAAAAACTTTTATTTTATTTACAATTACAATAACCGTAGAGCTGAATTTTTAATGAAATACACTAAGTTATTTATGTACACTCATGAATATTGAGATACCATTTTATGATGTATAAATATTCACTACTTCTAAAGTATTAACTTAAAAAAAAAAATTGAGTGTATACAAATTATTATTCCAACTATTCAATTTACTTCAGAGCACCAAGAGTAGTTAATTTGATTAAAAAATGTGTTATGATTTATTACACTATTGTATTGCATTACACTATTGATTACTATTGATAGTAATCAATAGTAATCAATAGTTATTAATATGAATCAATAGTAATCAATAGTAATATTGATTACTATTTGATTACAATATTGTAATCAAACTATTGTGTTGATATCTCGACCTTTCGTGTGGCTAATAAAATAAAATTAACTTGGCCAAATTTTTAACTTTGAATGCTGATTAGACAATAAAAATAGCGCAATAAATCTCGTAGATAAAGTACCTTACGGTACACATAGTGTATATAGACTGTTTGCCCATCGTGCACGTGCTGGTAGATTACTAGTGTGTCTGTGACCCAGAATAAATCGCATACATCTGTCACAGTTTTAAATAATGAATGTGCATTGCAACATAGCTTGTAGAAGATTGGTTTGAAGAAATACTAAAATTCTGCTTTGCTTCAGTTTTTCAATAAATAACAAAATGCAATTGTTTTTGTGGTACGTTAAATTATAACCCATCAACAAATTAAAAACCAATGTTAACCATTGACAGTCACAATAAATTGTTAGGTAATTTAACTAAAGACTCATTCACAAACAAAAGAAAAATGTTCAGACATGTACTATTTTAAGCTTTGTTACCCATTCAAAGTTATCAGCTTTTGTGAATGTAGTTTGTCAGAGATCACAAAGTCCGAATTACCTTATAAAATATTTAACTGTATTTAGCAAGTAATTAGAAGTGCCAAAGTATTTTTTTTTAAAATTTTTAAACAACAATATTAAATCATTTAATTATCGACTTGTGTGTTATGGTAAATTTAGGAAAAAAATAAGAATGTATGCCTTTGACTGCACTTTCACTTTAATTTTGTACTTGTGGCGAATAAGTGGTTCATTCGGAGCTCAGAATAATGTAAAAACGTTCTCAATGTCTTTCAGTATTTTACATGATAGAATTTTTATTTTGATGTCTTATATAAAAAAAACTCATATAGGAGATCATTCGGAACATTTTGTTTGTTTACAAAACAGTATAACTCATCTGATCAAAAATCTATCAAAACATACAATTGTAAAATAACATAGAACTAACCGGTTCAAATTCACGTAGTTGAGTTTACAGCTTCTGATCTGAGGCCACAAAATCAAAGTGTAAACAGCTCTCAAAGCGAATTTGTACGGTCCAAGCGGAATTATGAAACGCGTAAGCTGGGGCAGGAGGCTGGGGGGTAGAAACATTCTACTAATATATTTCGTACACACTGGCAGGTATTTTAACGCCTTCCTGAGTAGACCGATTTCTTAAAATAGTTGGTTGAAATCCTAAAACATATAAACCTAATTTTCTTAACTCTGGTGGAATTTAGGGTTTGTAAGGCATGTATTGGGGTGTTAATATGAGTATTGGATTTAAGGTTTTACCATGTAAGATAGATTGATTGTATAACGGTTATTTTGTATTGTAATATTTTCAAGTTTAGGGGCTCCACCAGATACGACTTATGGATTAAATAAATATTAGCTTGTCATGTGACGTACTTCAAAGAACTAGGTAGAAATAAGTGCAGAGACAAAATAGTTAAATATATACTCTGAAAATCTCAACAAAAAAAAAACAGTTTTTATAATGTAGTAATAATTCTGTACAATTTCTAAATACATCTAAATCTGATACAATTAATTTTACTCAATTTTACAGTTCCAGAAGTTATACAATTTTTTACAATGAAAGTTTACATCCGCTGAAGGAGTGCGGTACTAGTCATTAAATCGCTTGCTCTCCTAACCTTTAATATATGCATCTTATTTTAATTATTGAATCTGAAATTACTTCTAATTAGTACATAATAAAATCGTCAATTTAAACTCTTACACATTCTCTTTCCCTTATTATTTGAATAAATTACTATTGTACTAACTTGATATTTCAAAATCGTATTATTTGTAGATTTATTTTAATGATATTAAGTTGGATCGTTGACAGATTCCGATTACTTATGAGGTGTTTTGGAACCCCCTCTTTAGTTAATCCTAATAAATAAGTCCCAACACAATATTTATTACTAATGATATTTTATTATAATGATACTTATGATATAATGTTCTGGATATGATTAAATTTCTTTTGCTTTTTTTTCTAACCTCGAGATATGTTTTAACAATCAAATAAAATATTAATGCTACCCACATAATTTTGGTTCTCTTCCACTCTCAAACAATTTGCACTTTTATTTCGATAATTTTATACCCTATACTTATTGACTTTTATTTATTTTATTTTAACACTGAACTGGCACTTTTTTGGTGATTTTGAGTTATTAATATATAATGATTTTTATGCTCTGATTATTTAATGGTTAAATGATTATTCAGTTTGCCGATTGAAAATGTTGAAAATATTAACATAGGACATTTGAAAAGTTGTGGTCTTGATGTTACTCCCTCAGCGGTTTTTAGATGACAGACCTAGGGTACTCTCTAAAATTTCCCCACCACACAGTTTCGCGGATTTTAATTCTTCTTTGATTCTACTATTTGAATTTCATATTGTTCTGATTGGCTTTCCAGTTTTAAATATTTTTCAATTTGTACGCTAGTCTGCACTCATTGATTCACACAGAATAAAGCATAGTTGTTTTTTTATGTTTTAAGTAATTCAAGCTGGTACATTAAATGACAAATAACAGTATTTCTAACATTGTTGTTATTATTGTAGAATATTGTAACTTTTATAAAAGTTAAACTGCAATAATTTTTATTTAAATTTTAGGTGAAAACTATGTCTGAAATTACACTACTATATAATTTTAAACACAAATATATTGCTGTCATTAATACTGAAATAAAACACCTAATCTAAAAACAAGTGACAAAAAACAATAAATGAACAATTTAATGGAATCTTATGTTTATTGAATATCCTAATGTACGTTTCGATGTCATCGTCATTAACTTCAGAGTGTTTTTACACTACTCCGGGATGCGTCAAACTTGATTTAAAACTAATCTTCGTTTGCCCAATAATAATTATTACAGTAGTTTCTACGTAATATTTTATTGTTCCTTATTATGTAGGCCCTACTTGAAAATTTTCCGGCTTTATTGTGAGACGGAAAGCAAAAAGGGACCTCATAGTGGCAAACGGAAAATTTCAGTACAAACAGTTTCATCCAATGAGTTCAAAAATATAGATTTTCGGTTGTTTGCGGTTTAATATGTTTAGTTTCGTCCTTTACCAGTTGTAAACGGATAAAACACTAAAACAAATCTTTTAAGTAGCTTGGGAAAAGGGATCTCTTCGCGCTTATGGGATAATAACATGGGCCGCGAATAGGTCCCGTTTCTCAAACACATCAGATAAGAAAGCAATACTTTAAAAACTACAGTGGCTTGAGAGCCACTGTATTAAAAACTACTCTCTGATGAATTCTAGCAGCGATGGAGTGAACTACTACGAGTTTATTGTAAAATGAGAACTTTCTGGTTATAAACATCCCTTTCTCGACTTCAGTTACCTTTTCTTTACATGTTTAAAAACTAAAATACTCTTAGTAGTTGTACTAACACACCTAAACTATGCATTTAAATCTAAGATTTTTGTATAATTAACTATTGATAACTATTAAATTAATTGTTTACATTAATTAATTTTTGATAAGTTAATGTATTGTCCAAACAATAACCCCATTGTCCTGAACCTCAAAACATCGACGAAGCGGCAAAAACGTTCTACTTAAATAATGAACATGGATGTTTATGAGAGACTTTTTTATTTCATTTTTTAGTCGACGTTCTAAGCTAATTTGTAAAATATTTCATTTCTTAAATGTTATAAATAGAGATTTTGTGTTATTTTGAATATATCAATTGCGTTTTTCTCAAAATGCCCATTTTAATTGTATAAATTTAAAAAATCCGTAACTGAAACAAACAAACAAAATCATAGAGATATGATTTTTGCACTAAATTGTTTTTTTATTTAAATCTTAATTCAATTGCATTATTTTATTTCCGCCTCACATTTTTAAAACATCCTGAACTTGACTGCCTTTGTTTAGGCCTACTTTATCATTGCAGCTACACATTTAACCATTAAGGTCAACCAGTATTTATGTTTAAATATTATAATTTGATGTATGTGGTTGTTAGTTTTGCCACTCTTAATTAACTTTACAAACTAAAACACTCTAAACTGTAACAATTGAAAAACATTAACGCTCACCCACATTGATGGGAACTTTCCTTGTGAATTTGCTCTTTGTCTTCAGCGTTGTTTACTACTTCTGTCAATTACTTTGATGCATTTTGTAATTACATTTTTATTTATTTAATTATATTTAAAACAACATATATAATTTAAGAAATATGAACCTGATTTCTACTATCCACTCCAACAGGTAAATATTTCTTTACGGGATTTAATATAGAAAATTGAATTTAAATAAACTGGCGTCAAGTCATTATTATGTCAGTGTAAATACAGACACTGCACGACACAATGTTTTCACCACGACTAATCACTATCACACAGCAATTTGCATGCAAAGATGGATAA
>JAGFPH010006846.1:44837-72940 GCA_018207615.1 Philaenus spumarius
TAAAATATACATTTACTGATAACATTATCCATACAACCTAACAACATCCAATTGGTAGTAAATTGTCCGCATTTCACAGCATGTTGCATCGTCTCATTAACATATTATCTTTGGATAAATGTGACTTTCATCAGGAACTTAATTGTATTAAAATTTTAAACGGTTATTATGTTCATTTAACTAAAAACAAGTCTCAAAAACACATTTAAATTAATTTAAAAAATATAATTTCCTATAATTGTAAAGATAAAACAACGGAAAATGGCGTAGAAACAATTACATCTGTAAATTTAGTGTTACTGTATGTAAATTATTAGAAAATAAAAAGCATTGTGGACCTGCTTATTAAAACAATAAATAATGTGTTTCATAACTTTTGTTATTTACTTGTTGCGCCTTCTACAGTGTTCAAAAGTCTACGTTAGATATTTCAAAAATCTTATGGTATTCCAGTTTTTAGAAAATGTAAATACAAAAACCTTTGTAAAACCTCATAGGTATTAGGCTACAGCAAATAAAAGTTAAATCTTCGTCTACCCAAGAGAACAAGAAAAATGGATATTAACCCTGACTATTATTTTGCTGTTTATAATACAATATAAAAATTATGCATTGTATTTACTCATCACGCCTTAGTCTATACTGATGTTATTGCTGTAAGATAAAAGTGGTTGTTGTAAGAAAACCTAACAACAAGCAATGGTGTACTATGGGTTATCAGCGTTTTGATGATCAATTTTACATCTTCAACAATGTCTCAGTCCCGTTTAGAAAATAACAGTAAGAAGTTAGCTGAAAAGCAAAGTCTAACAATTTGGTAGAAGTTTCATGAAAATTGGTTAGGAAGATGTTGGGGTAAATTCAAATAAACAAAACAATATGTTTCATAAATACGTTAAGTGTTTATATTAGAACTGTTTAGTATTCAAATGTTTAGGAAATACATTGAAACCTTTTAACGTTTTATTTTAATTTTTATTTTTATTTTCACTAACCACATAACCTTACAAAAACCCGAAATTACTATAACAAGTTAAATTTAAAAAAAAAATAACATTCAATTTAATTTAGTGTGTTAATTTAGAAACTGATACTTCTTAAGAAGTAATGTAGATGTAAATACTTAAGTAGTTCATAAATAATATCTGTTTTTAATGCTCGTTTATATGAGATTAAGAAAATAATAAAATATATATGTTTTGTAGTTTTTTGTTCTTACGATATCTAGGATAATAGTTAACATTTACCAAATTTAACAAAAAAACTACCTCATACTGTATCAATAATTTCTATAATATGGAATTACGGCTCATATGTGTTCATGATACGCTCATATGTACTTGTTTCATATTAAAAAGTAAGTACTATCCTACCCATAGTTAATCCATATCCAATAAGAACCGCGACCACTAGGTGAGAGTTTACTCTTAGTGTACATGTAACTTCCTTTTAGTTCTACCACTACTCATTCTTGTGTTTACTAACAATTTGCGGTAGAAAAGTAATTACAGTTTATTAGCGGCAATGGAAAGTACCGTTTGTAATTATTTTAGCACGCAACAAGGAAGTTCATAGTTTACAAAGATTTTATTGAGTTTATGATTAAAAGGTAAATAATTTTATTATTGTAATTATAATGCTTGATATACCCATTTGAAATTTGAATACATTTACATTCACTAGACACTGACATAGCCCTCGCTTCGTTGTGGAATTTCAATTAAAAGCTAAATGTAGGTGTAAATAATGGTCTTTCTGTTTAAATCTAACCTCTTAACTGATTCGATTGCTCAATATCTTAATTCTTGATTCGTCTATTGCATTATAAAATATGATATATTGTATTTTCATGCAATATTTTTCACTATAGTAATTAATTATACAATAAATTGTATGGCGAAATAATTTCGTTCGATATTTTATTAACCTGTACTTTAAATTTGTATTTGGTACTTACAACGACTGATAATGTTACAAGACAATGTTATAAGTATTATACCTAAAATGAGTTGTGTTTTTGTAAATCAATTTCATCCTGAAGAAAGATTCAGGAATTATTAACCATTCCCCTTTAGAGATGAAAGACTTCTTAATTGGGTTAATTGGGTTGATCAAAGACAGCAGCCAATTGATGTTGTCGTATTATTATTTAAAGTTTGTTGTCGCTTCTTGAAAATATTTAGCTTTGATGTTGCCCAAATTTTCTGCAAACAGTTAATTATTGTACATGAGCAATGTTGACAGTAATTCAATTTAAGAATTTAAATTGTTTATAACATTGAATTAATTACTTACTGTACATGCAAATTTATAGAAAACGCCAAAGAAGAACAATCCAAAATAAAAATATATAATATATATTTGAGCCTAGTTTTGAACTGCTAATTACATATAAAAGTTAAACATTACAAATTGCATATATTTATATTAAATACATTGTATAAATTAGTAACAATATGTTCGCATGCTGTTACAGAATACATAATATATATGTCACAGGTCCACTGAGTGGAATGTAAAAAGGCCTATTTTGAAAAACATGTATGTTAATGTTAATAAACCAAAGCATAACACGTCATGCACTTAGTATATTGAACTAAACTAACTTAGTAAATTGTAGCAAACAATTGTTAATGACTCTTTTGCCATTATAAATAACTATTTATAAATACTTAGCTTTACAATTAATAAACTTTCAGCTAAGAGATGAATAATTATTCAAGAGAACAGTCATTTAAGTGTAATTAAAATTTCAAATGGGAGACATAAAATATTCCAAAAATATTAATGTATAGTTGCAAATCATAGGACAATGTCAAGCAGTAAAAAGTGGTTTTATTAATACATCAAAAGTATTTGAATACATACATAATGTTAAAGGCATACAGAAAGACATAGTCTGTATTTTAAATTTAAAAAAATACAAAACTCTTTAAAAGAACCGAAGTGGCAACGAGTTTACCAGAAATATATTTATAACATCAAGGCATAAACAGCACAACTACTCAAAATACCGAACTAAATATAACAATCTTACTGGCGAAAATAAATTGGTAGGGAATAGTGACAAAAGTTTTGGCGTGATAAATAGGCTTCTTCTAAAACATTTATTCTTGAAAATTAACTTTCGGAAATATAGATGAGATAAAGATAATGTTTGAGTAACATTAACCAAAATTATAGAAATAGAAAATTACATTTCTGAAGGGCTTACTTAAAACCTTTAAGTAGCGTCATTTCAAATATATTGCATTTCTCTTTCTCTACTTTGTCCAAGTGGTTGCTATTTAGCAGATGTTTTTTTCCATCTTCGGGCACTTAGCTTGAACATATTATGATCTTCTTCGTATTAAATTATAATCTCGTTCAATATAATTTTGAATGTAGATATAAAAGGAAGTTGTGTGTCTAGTACTTCAGGAAGGAACCAAATCTGAATGTTCTTATATACAAAGTATCAAGTCCTGTGGAATTAACTGTTCGCCACCACCGTATTTCTTTCACGCATTTTTTGAATATTTACATTTTAGTATCTAACAACTCCCTAACGAACTAAATCTTTAAGATTTTCTTAAATGGTAAAACTGGATGAATTGATTAAAGTAACAAGTTATAAAGTGAACTATTGTTTTCTAGCACTGACTTATTTCTTCTAATTATTTCTTGTTTTTCCAGCCTATTGCAGGTTTGATATACAAATTTATAGTCTTCGTCACTTTCATTTTCTTTCTTTTTTCGAAACTTATTGTTTTCATTTGTTATTCTGTTAATAGATACTTGGTTTGTCTGGATTTAATGCTGTTAAATCCATCGCATCTGCATTTTCTTAGACTAAGCTCTGCCATTATAGTTTTTCTTAATCTCATAATCTATTTGAATGCATCTGCACTAAAGTTCAGTTTGACTTTTATTCGCTTATTTGAATTCCTAATGTTTTATTACTATCATGTACAATTTTATTTTCTAACCAGCTATAGTTTTACTGAGTGCCATACATTTCTACTGTACATAACACATTTCCTTGTTAGTGTTCGAACTTTACCCTAGTGAAAGACTGACTGATAAGGCTAAAGGTTATATTTAAACTTGTAAAATTAAGTTCGTAACAACGTTTTCAACAACAAATCAACTTATTTGTATCTAAACTAAAGAAGCTAAATTAACAATACGTGTTTTAAATCCTAAATTAAATTAGGTTTATATATAATTATTGTTTAATAATAAGACAAATTATTATGATCTTCTACACAGTGACAATATATTTTAAAATATCATATCCAGGTCTTTTTTCTTCCTTCCCATCATATAGTTTTTATTTTCTAATTCATTTTACGATAATTGTATTGATATGATTATTTGACAGAAGGTCTACTTAAAGTAACTTAATCTATGAGTCTTTTTGTTTAGTTTCAATAAGTTTGTATTACAATATAAATATAAGTAGTGTAATAGAGGGTAGAACTACACCAATATTTTATACATTTGACGTTCCCTAAGGTATTCTCTCTCTGCATCACACCTGAACCACGGTAATATATGTTCAAGTACGACTGTGTAGCTCTACTTAAAAACACTGGTTACAAAGTACATTTACCGTAATGTGAATATATTTACCCTACAGTTGTTCGACTCTGTATGTTTGTATATTCTTTAATCATTATTAAATATGTACTGTACTTTAGGATTCAGTTAAAGCAGTGGGTTTTTGCTAATTGTATTTGTATGTAAGTTGGTTTAGTAAATTTATTTTATGTTTTAATGCATAAACAGGTTTGCCAACTACACAAAGTAAGTCTACGTACACTTTAAATAACATTCAATAAACTCAATAAAACAGAGTACACAGAGGTATAAATTTAGTATAGTACATTAACTAACAAACCCACGCATCTCCTCGTGTCAAAACTCAATAGAGATGGAATGTCTCCGTCACACCTACGAGCACACGATACTCTTGTCCCGTGTTTAATATAATATATTGCATGTTTCTTAGCATCTAAGTACTGGGATATGCCTTTAGAAACCAGAATACTAGTAGTTCTGTGAACAGTAGACCTCGTTCGTTGAAGTAACAAATGTGGTTTTGAGCTTAGGTTAAAAATAGTGTGCCGGTAAGGAAGTAAGCAGAAGGCTTAACCAGTGAAACATTATTTTTGCAAATCCCGCGATTCCGGGGTTACTATTTATCGTTTTTTTCTTTTCTTGTGCTTTAACTGCTAAAGATTTTCTTTTAGGGGGCATTGTGTTTTATTAAGGTTAATAATGCGTAAGGTGGCTAAAAATATCGCGTTATTGAGGGAAAACATAGATTTAAATATTTACTTACTTAAAGAACTAAAACAAAACTTTTTTTATGTCCTTTATGGCCGCGATGTTTCATTTGTTTCATCTCATTTGTAATTCAAGTTAAGTCAAATACTTTTATGGAGTAATAATTTACAAGTATACAGTTCAATTCTTTTATTTATCCTCTACACTTTCTTATAATAATATTAATATACGAAATCGTAATTTTTTAAGCTTTAAGTTATTATTATTTGGTTATTTTTTCCCAATTAGATTTATAATATAATATTTTAATTAGTTTGATTTCTAAAATTGATTTATGTTTCTTTTTTAATGCAGTACTTAAGGTAAATAAATAAATAAAATAAAATCTATGATTTTGACTTTATTCTAGTTATGTAATCACAGCATTTAAATTTAAAATTGTATAAATGTCTAAAGATCATTTAGCATACACAAATAATTACAGTTGATAATTACAGTTACACTGTTTACAGTTAGCAGTTAGTTATTGACAGTTGATAAAGTGAACTGTATAAATACTTAGTAGCTAACTGGGCTTTGCATAACTACATTTATTAGGACCTACCTTTGTTTTATTGTTTTAAATTACTTTTAACCGAGTTAACTTACCATGTAATAGTGATTTTGGGGTTTTTTCATCCAATTTATATGTTAAAAGATATAATGAAAGAGCAATTCTTTAAAGCAATAAAATGTCTCTATTCCCCACACAATTTTCATATCAAACTGTTTGCTTTATTCCTTCGGTTAAAAGTTAAATTTTAACTATAAGTTTAAGTGGGCCATCATATATTGATATTAAAATAATGACCTTCAGTTATACATTATGTTTTTAAAATTGTCTAAGCTAGAGTAACCAGTTTTAATCTAGTTAAGAAATTTAATATTAGTTTTGTACATATTCATTAAATAAAAAAAATATTTCTTTTATCTATTAGTTTGAATTGTAATAGTTAATGAACATAATTTATTGATATATTATTTAGAATATCTTACAGATTCACTAAGTCAGTGGTTTACTTTTGAATTATTATCAGAATAGAAATTACGATGTCTTTAGTCGGCGTTAAGCAAAATTGTTTACCTACTAGAACACACAGCAATAGGTATTATTTGTAAGTAATTTTCTTAACTTTATATTATTTAAAATACATAAAACGATAAAAAAATATGCAAAATCTGATCAAGGGACGGTTATTCATCGTCAGAAAACCTACTTACAAAATCCCAAAACCCCCATTCCTCTCATATCACCCCCAACTCAAACATTTGTAATGGACATATATAATAACCCAATTACAGAAACCCCAACATTTGCTCACTGTGTGTTTTTTTTTTTTTTTTTAAGTTACAGCCTAAATTTTGAAATATCGTATATACCTAACGAATTATCAAATTGGGGTTGAAAATATGAAACACATCTCCCAAAACTACATAAGAGATACATATTATTTAAAAAAATAGAATATTATTAACACTCACCTACTGTAAATATATGTCTGCAAGAATAATACATGGAATAATATTAAAGTTTGACTTTTAATAATCAAGTGTCTTAATAATACTACATATTGGCAGTATAAAAATACTACAATCTTTTTGAACCAGCTTTTTTCTTCATTTTGAGTGAATAAGTTTGTTAACCTGTAAAGGATTGAATAAATAACTACATCAACGTGTGTGATTTAGGTCTAATTACATCTTTTTAAAATAATACTTTGAGTACCTTATTTGTTAACAAAGTCAACGTCCAACCATTGTAATTGTAATTTAGGTCTCAAGTGGGTGTATTCAGTTTGAACCTTCAGTCTACACTTTATTATCTAAAAAAGAGATTTTATAATCATAAAATAACAGTATGTAAACTAATACTGACATTGTTCTACTAAATTACAACATTTAAATACAATTTTTTAGAAATATTTAAAAAGAATTTAATGGTTTAAGGAAATATTGATATTGTAAAAGTACATTTTATCAACTCATAAAGATAAAAATTTTATTTTGCAATGCATTTTCAATACTTTCTAAAGCTAAGTTAATTTGTTTTAAGCTTGTTTTGGTAAATATGTATGTAGAATCATTATGTACCATATACTAAGCAACAAAAGTAACATTATTTATAAAATATATAATAATAATTACATTGGTTTAAGATTTAGTTTTTTACAATTATTTTCTGCTTGATTTAATGTATTTATGTATAATACCATTGAGGGTAAACTCAAAAAAATATTAGATTTTCTTTATATAATTAAGTTACTTAATAGTTTTAAACAGATTAAAGTGTTTAAAATTATTATTCCCATTTATTAGTAACGTTAAACAATCCCGACCGAATTGAAATTTGTTTTTCTTTTTTATATAAGAGATGAACTAATTATCAATTTATTATTATGACTTTGATGTTGACAATTTTTCCAAAAATTATGTATGTATTATGTTAGAATTTTATTTTCGTGGGTAAATTTGTAAAGCTTGAAGTTATTCCTAAACAAAAACTCTTGGTAGGATTTCAATCCTTTTACCACAATTATTAGCATATGAATTGTAGTTTTACTTGGGTATAAAACTAACTCTAAAAAGTCTTTAGCCACATTAATAGTTTTTTTACCACTAAATTTTGACTAAAGTACTTTAAATAAAAATCTTGTTATAACTTACTAAAATCGTTTAAGATTAACTTGATAAATCTGAGTTTGAAAATGATACTTTTGTAAATTTTCTAATTTCTTTAATGTGGTCAGGACTACATTTCGTTTGTGATAATCACAAAGAGGCCTTTATATAAATAAATTAAAAATATATTAAACTGACATGATTCCACCCTAAAACGAATTACTGCCACACTGCATATGATATTAGATTATAAGTGACAGTTAAAATAATTACAAAGTAGATTGTGTGAAAATTTTTCAAAAACGTTTTCAAAAACTTGTCTGTGCTGTTGCTCACAAACTTCTAATTACATACTTGATACAAAATAATTTCGTCCATTTTATTTAGGTATTGTAAAATAATTATTATTTTCGAATTGATCGTTCAATACTAGTGGGTATCTACTAATACAAATTTTCTATTTCGTAACTTGTAATTTATTGTTTAAAGAAGTATTTATTTTTAGACTATATTACAATTTAATGTTGGCATACAATTCTAAATTGATTTCCACGGTTTTAACATGTATGAAGTCAGTCAATACAGATTAGTTTATACTACAAACATTGTTTGAATACTGTAATACTTTAATAATGTTTTAGACCTGGAATAAACAATAATTGTTTAGTTTAAATCTTATCTTCAAATATAAAGTAGCATTTTTTGCTAAACGTTTGTCTAGTTATTCATTCTCTAGAATTCAACAAATTCTGTAAACTATACTATATCCTAGTAGTAGAATAGATCTATACCATATTATGTATATGGCTTTTTAGATACAACTTATAACGGAATATCAATAACATTTTAATTAAATATACTATGTTTATTACAATCTAATTTTTCGACTTTTTTAACTTTTTGTCTCTATTGTTATTAAAATCAAGTTATATTTCTCAAATTACATAAAAAACTACTTACATTAGAACATCGAAAAATCAATCTGAAATAAAAACTATATTTCCAGTAACAATTAAACGCAAAGTGCAAGGAATATTCAATGATATCCTGCAACTTTCTGCATTGGATTTATTGATCGCATTCTTCAAATGTCTGTGTTATAAATTTAAATGTTAATTAATTTTTTTTTTATATTAGTAAAAATATAAAAAAAATATGACAACAAGGTTTTAGTAAAAAAAGTTAAATCAGCTTAAGATGGTTTTCTCATATTCAGTTTAATCTTGCATTTTTATTGGATTCTTGCATTTTGTTAAATTAAAACTTATTCGTATTTGATGTAGATAGCATAGTTTTCTTACAATGGCAAACCTGCGAACGCAATCAGCAGAATTAGAAAAGAAAGAATGCGAGAATAGTTGTTTTGAAACTGTTTACCAATGTTTGCAGTTGAACAATTTTTCTGTTTCTTTTTTGCCCCAATCGGGTTTTCGTCAGATTGAAATATTATAATTATGTGGCAGTCATCTTGTATTTAGTTTCAGTGCCTTGTCTGCACTCTGAACCTAACTGGATTTTCAAAATAGCAATGCTAATACGAAAAATAAAATTATTGAATATCGTTTTTTTTTTATTAAATATGTAAACTATCAGTTATAACGATCAAAGGAATAAAATAAAAGGTTTAAAATTTAAGTAGGCTGATGTAGGCTAGAGTAAAATGTTTGCTATATAAACGGATACACTGCAAGTTATCTTGTCTTGAAAACAGTAGTTTTATATAATAAAAGAAAAATATACCTGACATTCAAAGTATTTAAATTAGAAAAACACTGCTACATAATTGACCCGAGCCAGTTTAATTAGTTTGCAATAGACAAACACAATATCCAAGGTTTGCCTGCACGTGATGTAATAGCCCAAGTGATACATGTACCAAGTACATACAGTTAGCTAGTTACTGAGTATTTGCACAGGTCACGTGACTCACAGTAATTAACTGTCCACCTATTTGTATAAACAGTGATTTATTACATTGATTTATATTCGTTTAAAAGTTAGTTTTTTGTATATTTCACGAATATACTTTAATAACTTTGATACATTATGATATACTCTGTGACGCGATCAGGATCAGGGTTAGGCAATCACTCTATGCGCATCACAAAGCGGTGAGAATCAGTACTAATATGGTCCGTCTATGGTCTTGCCGCTTCACAGGGTTGCCTCGACCAATCAGCGTACGGCACCTAAGTCTGCCAAGACAAAGTCCCAAATTATCGCCATTGTGGTGTAGACGCGGAACGACGTAAGTTAGCGCATTGCAGTGAATAGGTAATCTTGCGTAACGAGTAAATTAATTATGATCGGCTAACGCGAAAACTGGATTAGGCTATCGTGCAAACGGGGGCCATGTAACAGTAACGTCGGAAAGCGTCCCAAAAGGCGATATGTCAAAATAGCGTGTTAAAGGCTGAAGACATACGGCCATCCTAGTGTGATACACCTTTTGGAGTATGTAAATTATATCAGTGTTTAGTGGTTAGTTTATTATAGTGCCTATCAAAGCTGGTTACCCTAATGTGTGGCTAATAACTTTAAGTGGTGGTATTAATATAAAGCGGGGGTGCTTCGATAGATTAATCGATTTACGTTCCTTGTGGGAAGCCAATAATTGTTGCGGCAGGGCGCGGTAGTAACGACAACCCTTCCAACTCAAAACACAAATACTGTCAGTGTTTAGTTTGTCAATAAGGATATGAAGTCATACAAAGAACCCGTTCGTAAAATCTGCTTAATGTATATTACCGATTTTAATATTTTCCATTTAATTACATTTATATCAAAAATAATCGTATAACATTCTTTAATATTGTAATTTAATATTAATGATCTTCTATTAGTATTCATCAAAATAATGTTCATACGGGTAGTTTTATTATACCCAATGATATATATAGTCAATGTGATATTTGGTGTTATCTATATATATATATAAAAGCCAAAACCCACTGACTCACTCATCACTATTTCTCAAAAACTACCGAACGGATTGAAATTAAATTTGGTATGTAGCTTCCTCTAGAGCCATAGGTGCTTACTATGAAAGGGTTTGAAAACATTCGAAATTTTAGAGTTGGTTTAGGGGGATCAAAGGTATTAAATCACGATTTCTTCAAAACTACAGAACGGATTGGAATGAAATTTGGTATGTAGCTTCGGCTAGGGCCATAGGCGCTCGCTAAGAAAGGATTTCAAAAAATTAAAAATTTTAGGGGGGTTTGGGGGGATCAAAGTTATTAAATCACGATTTCTTCAAAACTACCGAACGGATTGGAATTAAATTTTTTTTGTAGCTTCCTCTAGGGCCGAAGGTGCTCGCAAAGAAAGGTTTTCAAAAACTAGGAAATGTTACGGGGGTGGGGTTTCAAAATTCCTAAAAATTCCCATATTTTACTATGATTTGTCTCTACGTGCGAAGCCGGGTCGGGCCAGCTGGAAGAGAAGATATTTATACAGAAATACATTACTTTTGTGAATGTATTGGTTTTCTTAAGAAAGTAAATAGCAATAAAGTTTTAACAAAATTAGTATAATACATCTATGAATCATAGATTAAACAATATCCTGAATAGTTAAAATTAAAAAAGGATTTGTTGAGCTTAATAATAAAAGAATGTCTAATAAATACTTTCAGTTTGGCGTCGTTAAAAGTTGTCCGATTCTTTAAAAACATATATACTAATGTAATTAATTTTGAATTGTGAATTACCAAATATTGTAATTCTTAATTTAAAGTTGCTTAATTCGTAGAAATTTATGTATGAGTCAAACTTCTGGATTTGACTTTGAATATTAATTTATTCATCTAATGCGGATCAAAACGTTTTAAATAATAAATTAATATTCGCTATGCAAATTTAAATTAAATTCTTTATCGTCACAAAACACTCAAGAGTAAAGATATCTGTTAATTAAATTGAAAATTAGATTTATTATTTCGTCGTAAGCTGATTTACCTCTACTAATCAGAGGTAATGGACATACAAGAGTTACATTTGTGAGATTTGCGAGCTTTTGTTAAAGGCAGATTTGTAAAAACCCTTCTTAAAATAAAAATAAATATATATATAAAGAATATCAATCAATTTACACATATCCACCACGTGTTTTAATCTGTATTTGTTTACTAACGCAAATGCAAACAATTTATAAAATTGTATTTACTATTATAGTTAGTACCATGTGTGTTATACGACGTTAAATCAGGTAACTTATAAGTTTTTCCTTTTAAAGGGACAAGTGAGTTTTGTATTATTAAGAGTCAAATATGTGTCAGATATTTACAAATTTAACTTAGACTACTTATAATTTAATTTAAGTGAGTAAACACCATTTATGTAAATCCATAAAATATATTAAGTATAGTCTAACTTAAAAAGGCTGGCCGTGTGATTTCTTTACTATTAAGATCAAGCGTGATTATAATAGCACTTGGAAGCACATAGGTTATTATTATTGGTCGTTTTATTTTTCTCACGTGCATCCAACAGAGATTTTTTTTGTAAACTTCGAAATTTATAAATATTAGATGACATAGTTCGTCCCGTTAGTTTGATGTTTAAGTAATTCAACTAAATATCCCTTGTTTATAATTAATTATCTTATAGAAAAATGTATTATTATTAAATTAGTAATATAATATAATATATAATATAAAATTAGTAATATAAATATATTCAAAATTTGATAAAAGGCTCGTAAGAAAACAATCAGATGTAAGGAATTAGTTTTGTTGTATTCATGAACTATTTTGCTGGGATTCATACAGGTAACCTCAATAGCTTACTTTAAGAATTACTGAAGGTAAGTCCTGCAGTCTGTATGATAATGTATGCATAATGATTAAAACTAGAACCGTTATTAGTATTTAAGTATTGAATATGTTAACTATGTATTGAAATAAAGAGTATCAACATTATTTATATATGCGTAAATCCCTCTAATATCGAAAAATTAGTGTATATTTGCTTCTAATACAGTGATATAAGTAGAGTGAACAAAACTAATTGTTACTTCTTGTTGCTTCAACTACCCCTATAGTTGTACCTCAGTTTTCCGGACATGTAGTTAAATGAGATGTAGTTAAACGGTACACAGCTGTTGATATGACGAAAAGAGAAGGGCAGTATATCTATAATTACCTATAGGTATAACTCCAATACTTATTGTGGACTGTTAAGAGTGCAAACTCCAATTAAGTCAGCTGTTAATCAACTTCACGATAGCGATGTTTATACATGTAATTGAGTGGACCAATGGTGAAAACGGAGTTTTGAGTAACTAAAAGTAGCGGATGATAATATAGATTTTTTAATATCACAATTTCTACAACGTAGTGGAGAAACTAAAGGAAAACACTATCTTCAAAACAAACAATGGAAATATTGTTCCGTTATACTGCTGATCCAAGGTTCTAGAGATGAGTAGCAGAGGACGTTTTTGTGGACCACTCAAAGGTACTAAACATAAAAATTGTGTGATGGATTGCATTGAAAAAACAACCATTGGATTAAATTTCAAAGTACACTTCAAGAACTAAATAGTGCAAAAGTCAAGTGACTTAATTTGCCAACTGTTGTGGGTACCACTACACTCACATTTAAAACAATGTTTAGTGATTAGTATTGTAACCGTATAGGTTATGCAAGTTTCAATGTCCAAGAACAAGTCTTTGCAATTGATTAGTTGTCAACCAATTGATTAGGTCCAGAAATAGATTTAGATGGTATACCTTTTTATGAAATTCAGAACAGTCCTTATCTTAAGTTTAAAAATATACTTACATTAATAGAACCATTTACAAATTTTTTCCGTGAATCCATCTATAAACATATAGCCAATGAAACAAATTTATATGCCCTTCAGGGCCTTGATGTTACTTATGATATACCTAAACGAGCTAGAATCAATAACTGGCAGGATATTGATGAAAGTCATGTAAAAGCCTTTGTGGCTTCTCAAATAGGTATGGGTCTCATACATAAACCTACAGAAGAATCCTATTTTAAAGACAGTTTTTGGCTAACAAAAACTCCAGCTTTTTCAAAAATATTTTCAAGAGACAAATAACAATTAATTAAATCATTTTTGCGCTTTAATGACAACTCTTTCCAAAATACAAAAGGACAATTAGGCTATGACTCTTTATTGAAAATTAGGCCTTTAATTGATTTGGTTTCCGACACTTACACTCAAAACTATGAACATGGTGAAGCTCTTTCGATCGATGAAAGCATGATAAAGTTTAAGGGTAGGCTATCATTTAAGCGATATCTTCCCAGTAAACCTTCATCAAAGTGGGGTATAAAAGTATGGTCCTTATGTAATTCAAAAACTGGTTTTATGCTTAAGTTTAAGATTTACACAGGTAAAGACAACAAAGAAGAAGCGCTTGGTTCGAGAGTAGTTAAAGACCTACTGAAAGGCTTCGAATTTTCAAACAGGACTGTTTGTATGGACAATTATTATTCTAGTGTTGGATTTTTTCATGACTTGAAATGTTTAGGATTAGGGGCTTGTGGAACAGTTCGAGCCAACCGTAAACAACTTCCTCCACAAATGAAAAACTTAAAAAAGAAGCGAGGTGATTTGCCTACTATTTGGGTTACAAAAAAAAAGAGACTTGACTGCTTGTGCATGGCAAGATACTGGGAAGGTCAATATGCTTTCTACCATAGGTAATACAGGGGTGTCACAAGTAGCAGTGAGGTCAAAGAGTGGGCGAAGAAATGTCTCTAAACCCAACATACAAGCTTTGTACAATAAAAACATGGGTGGAGTGGACCTGTTTGATGGATTCTGCTCTACATACCCATATAGGCACAAGTCAATGAAATGGTACCATCCAATTTGTCATTTTGTAATTGAAATAGGTTTAATAAATGGGTGTATTGCATATAATATGCCAAACAATGTAAAACCTCTCACTCATAGGAAATAGCGTGAAGAAGTTGTAAACGGCCTTTTAAAAAAATGGGAAATGTCAAGTACTAAAGCCCGTCGTGGAAGAAAATTCAGCAACCCAATGGAAGAAAGACTATCTGGTAAAATTCATTTTATCAGTCAGTTTACTGATAAAAGCCACACCAAACTGTGCAGTATGTAGCATTATGCCATCAGCATGGACGAAAAAAGGGAAGGGAGATTGAAAAAGGAAACAAACTACTTACTTTTGTAAATCATGTCTTGATGAACCCCCTCTGTGTGTGGTTCCCTGTTTTGAAGTATATCATACTAAAAAGTTATACAAAAACACATGCAATTGCAATTAAGGACATATATGACAAAAAATGTGTACAAATGAAGTGTTCTTACTTATTACTTCATTAAACATTTTTTTTAAACTTTTCAATTATAAACTATTGCCAGACTTTTCATTGGACAGTTACCATAAAGTGTAAAAAAGTTTAAGTATATAAATTACTATTAGCAAATTAAATAATTATTCAAACAAGAACAATCACGTTAAAAAAAATAATAAGCGAAGTACAAGGATTAAGTTAAAAAAGAAACTGTGTTTCGCTTCTAGAGGTAAAGTAAAATGTTAGTGCTACCAAAGATAATGGACCTACAAGTAAACCAATAAAGTAAAGTGCATACCGATCTGCATTACAACTGTACAGGACTATTGAATGCCAGAAATGTATCTACTTAAAGCTCACATAACGGGAACCTCAAAGGCTAAACAACAGATTTTTATGGACCAGAAGTTAAATTTAGCTTTGTACTGAAAAAAGTGTAAATATTAAAAAAATTGATTAAACTCTTATCTAGCCTATTTTCGAAACTGACCTTCCGGCCACTTATTTTAAAATTACATAATACCTCTTGCGTTATGTAAAAAATCTAGTGGTTTAAGTAAACAGCTGACCATTACCCTAGCTCTTTAAACAAGTACGTGTTAACTATAATTCCAACTTATACAATCAAATGATTTAAATTATCAATGATATTATTAGATCTAAATAAATCAACTATATTGAAATTCGACTATGTATTAATCCCATTATAAATTGTATTTACACATGATCTCGGCACATTTGAATGAGTTTTAATTTAGCAATCAAACGTTTTTCTGGTCAAAGTTCTAGATTATCTAAAGTTAATTTTTGGATAGTTTGACTATTACACCCTTTGGAGTTATATGTAGTATTTTGTGGTAAAGCCCTATTTAAATGGTGAACCACATCTTGTTACGTTTAAAATTAAGAAGATAAAACATAAAATTTTTGAAGATAACATACCTAACAATTATTTAGGGGACTTAAACCGAAATGTCTGCACTAAATTTATAAAGACTGCATAAAATTTATATTATATTTTTATTAATATAGTTCAAAATGTATACTTAGAAATGTTAAAACGGCAGACTATCGTTCAATTTTATAAGAAAAATAAAGTACGCACTTAAGCAATATAAAGTTTTTATAAATAATTATTAGAAAATCTTAAATAAATCATTAGCCGCTATTATGGCTCTAGGTATTCAAAAAATATTTCGTGATTACCATATTTTTCTTTCGATATACTTTTACAAATTTAAAATGTATCTTGATGAAAGTTCACAATGAGTAAACTACTCCTAAACTTGCCCATCATTCCAAAAGCATCATAAACAATTCAATTAATCTAGTTATTGGTTCCAAATGTATGTTGCATTATTTAGGTTGATGAAAAAGTAAGTTTGAAAAGTTAACCTAAAAAGGTCAAACGAATATGTGTTTTAAGTTGAAAAACATAGTTTATTACCGTTGTATGTTACTGGAAACAATAATTTCCGGCTTAATAAATCAATTTAAGTTTATATATTAGTATAAATTCGAATATATTAGTGATTTTACTTGGCACAGTCTTCCAATGACAACTAATAAATTAGCAATATGCGTTCAGAATTAATTATGGAATCAATTTCAACTAAGCGTAGTTAAGCTGCTCATAACTTGTAGACAAAGGCATTAAAGTGTCTTCCCTCTCTCTTCCTCACTTGACGGAAAGTATTTGTTTTCACTCGAGTTTTCGTTCCGTGTCAGGCCACAAATAATTAATTTTGTGTTGACTTTAGTAGGAACAATGTTTTACAAGAATGTAATTTTTATCTTTCTTAAAAGTACAAAGTGCAATATCAAATATCAAGTTATTGCTGGTATTATTAAAATGAATAAACTTATCGACAAAATGTTTTAAGAACATAACTTTAATCTTACTTGTATTAGAAGAAAATATACTAGTTTTTTATTTTTTATTTGGAAGTTGACAGGGAACATTGAAAACTAATATTATGAAATTTTTTTAAATCTGTTTATAGTTATCAAGATTTTGTTACGGTTTAGTCCAAAACCGATAGAGATATCGACACTAATTTTTGTTGTTGAATATTTTTTACTATGTATTATTAACTGGTTTTTATAAAACACCCCCTACTTCTCAGAACTTTGGCTGTCTATAGGGGGTAGAATAGTTTATTAATCATACAAGGTGTTAAAAAAACATTAATGCATCATGGTACTTTTTAACTTTCCGAACATAACTCTCTGGCTATTTTTGCAAATTGTAACAGATCACTATCAGATACATACAATTTAAATACTTATTTTTGTTTAATTTATCTTTTATAGAAGTCGAGTTTTAGAGCTGTTAATATATACAATATATTCGAAATGACAAATATTTCTGTATTAGGTAGTTACTTCTCTACGCAGTTATGGCTTTTTAGGAAGATTTTATCACTTTTCAGTTTTTTGTATAAACTGAATACGGTATTTAAAAAAAATAATTAAAATAAACAAAGTGTTTTGTTTGTTTGTTAAATATAATATGTGTTTCTCGTATATTGTTTGATAATGAATAAAACATATGAAGCACATTTACTACTTAAGGTAAATTAATGACAGTAAGGAAACGTTTTATCATTTAATTTCTAGTACTACAAAAACAATAAAAATCGTAAAACTTTTGTTGTAAGATTAGTGGTAAGTTCATGCTAAAATAATAAATAAAAAAAACATTTAAAGTAAGTTAATTAGATGTGTGCTTTTGTCTGGGTAAAGGGACTTCACTTTATCAGAATATATGCATCATTATATTTATTTTACATTTTATAGTTCATCTTGGGACTTTTTTTAGTAATTGCATTATTAGGCGTTTCGGGGTCGGAACCTTATCATAAACACTTTACTCGTTCGAGGTTATCTAACAAAGCCATATTAAAACCAACAAAATCAATATAAAATGAAACATATAGAATACAAATTATGAGTGAAAAGACAAAGTTTGTTGTCACTAGCCTATTACATTCCCAGCAAGCCACTAATAATAATATTATTTAACTTTAGGATTTAAATAGACTGTGGTGTCAAGCAAACTGATTAGTTAATTGTTTTCGTTACTCCAGTGTGTACGTTTATCTACTTCTCTCGTAAATGCTTTTAGATCACAATTACTTTAGTGGAAAGCTGAAACGTGTAAATTATATGATCTATTTGTCACGACGGTAAATTGTTTTTTGTAATTAACTTTACCGTATCGGTTTCACATCTGTTCGTACAATACACCAATTGTTGAGAAAGGAAAGCCATAATTTATAAAATTTTACAAACATTGAAGTCTATAAGTAATTATATATATATTACTTTAGGCAATTATTTTTTTCTAAACTAATCTTGTAACAAGATAAAACATATATATATATATATTGAGTCACGGAATTAAGTCATAACCTTACTTTTATTTACAACTAACATTGGATTATTTCAAACACTTTTATACTTTAAACTAAAACATAAAGAATTACGTAGAAAATTAAAGTTTTTTATCCTCCCTGTCATCCCCTTAGCCGTTCCATTGTTGCGCACACCCTCTTTCCATTACTAGAATAATCCCACTGGCTTTAGTGCAGCAACAAACTAATCTAAATGTGTATAAAGCAAATTGTCTACATTGAGCTCAACCATTGTATAAAGCCGGAGGCAGTGGGATTTGACATTAGCCAAAACTAATCTTAAATTACTTTACGATATTTGAAAATACAAATATGTTTACTAAAATTTCTTAAAGTTAAGAACATCTAAATTTGCATTTAATTTTAAAAGGAGTATACTGCTTAATATAGCTTTGACATTTTAAACGTATGTTTTTAAAAATGTGGTATTTTCACCTTGCGATGACAATTTCTACAATTCTTTCTTGATTTTTTCTGACTCCAACTGTTCAGTAGATCTGAAATTGATCAAATTAATATTTCAGAACAAATATGTTACCTAGCAAATGTTTTGGTTTCGCCATGAATCTCCAGATTTAGGTTGAGATTGCAGCATATCTGAAATTCTTAACCAATTAAATTTTCCTGATATCTATAACATATGCAGTCCTAATTATTATTGTAAATATTGCATTACTTAGGTACATTTATTTTCCAGTTCAAATTATATTCCTATTGTTTGATATCTGCTGAAACTTCAAACTATCCTTTGTCATACAATAATATAACCGACATTATTATATGTTTTTTTTTTTTATAAAATATTTTAGTTCCGTTTATCCAATATTTATGTAGAAGAATCAATTAACTGGTAACGGTAATGTATAACCAGATAGAAGTGAAGTGAGACAAGATTATTCAATTAAAGTATAGACTTAATAGGAAAACCATTTCTTCCTCCGAGCGCCAACCAACTTTCCATTTCCTGTATTATACTTAATAGTTTATTTGTATTATTAATTAGGTATGCATATTTATTATAAATAAAGTGAATTTTTTTAAACGAATGATTAATTTTATGGTCATTAGAATTAATTAGAAGTTAATGTCTAGACGTTACGAATTAGATGTTTTTTTGGGATAGAGGAGTAATAAGCCTCCTCACCACTGCGACCAATATAGATCTATTGTGGTAAAAATAGATTAAGAAGTTAAGAATCAGAATTGATTAATCAAAAGTGAGAAAGTTTTTAAAGAACCAGCATTGCTTATGAAAACTAATAAACCCACACCAAACCTAATCAATAAATATACATAGTGTTTCAAAGTATGAAATCAGCTATTAATGGAAAATCCAATTGTAAATTTAATAGGTAACACTTATTATTACAGGCGTTTTATAACCAACGTTGAAAATCTTCAATCAGCTTTTCTACGTAATTTAAATTGGAGAAAATAAACAATGAACCAATTTATTTATTTTGTTTAACTGTGTATATGCATAACATTTCTTCTTAATGTTTTTAACAACAATTACACAGAATTAATAATAAACTATTCATTTTACAGTAAGTTATTAATTCGCTTTTCATATCGATTACAATATAAAAGTTTAAAGAAATAAAATACATGTAATCGGGATTTAATAATAATAAAATTAAATTTAAAAGATTGTCTAAAATACTGAAAGGAATACCTAAAACCATCATTAGTTATTTAAAACTGTGACAGATCTATAATTTGTAACCATTGGATACCAGCACACACAAATTGTGTAGATAGCCCGCATATCTTGTGTACGTGATGAACCTACATGATTCGTCCTCTACTCTGTATGTATTGTGATTATTGTACTATGTTTTACGCAATGTGTTTTATTTATTTAGATTAAAATCAATGACTGCATTATTTAGTATACAATTTAGGAGAATAATGTTTAGTAAAACACAAATATTACATCAAATAATAACTTGGTAAAAAATTTCATAAAAGTTTATTTCTTAGATTTGTTGAGTGATTCAAAAGTAAGTTTAAGGCTCTTTATTTGTTAAAATATTTAAATACAATACTAAACAAATTTAAACTTTGTTGGATAACCGTAGCTCTAACTTAGGAAAAAGAAGCAAAACTCTTCAAAATGTTAGCAGTGAGAGCGATTTCAAGATTTGTGTACATTATTTTAAACCAATACTCAAATATCAATTTCATAAATTTTATATTTTATTTTATAATTTACAAAATATTATCCCTTTTACAAAATGTAAAAGATTCCCTATTTGAAACAACGTTAGTTATCCTAACACAAAATTGGTAAACATTCATAAACTAGTAATTAAGTGAAGGATCAGAGTGGCTTAAAAGATAAACTAGCTTGCCAGTTTGCTACAGCTGGGACATTTACAAATATATAAGATTGTACAAAGTTACCAGCGTTTGGTTTACTTATGATATAAGCCGCTCCCCCTTTTTTAATATTATGACTTGCAAGTATAAGTTAAGTAAAAAATGTAAATTAAGTGTCCATATTGTCCCCCACTGTATTTTGCCAGTAAATAAGACAACTTTGAAAAGCCTTCTAACATTACAAACAATACTTTAATTTACGTTTAAGAAGAGTCTCTTGTAATTCACTAATTTTAACAACCTAAACTTCCTTCTTTTATTCCTTTAAAATATTAGACAAACTATCAAGTATTAAACTCAAACTTACACAAATTATTGTTTGGTTTGATTCAAATTTACAAAAGGCTAGCGGGAAAGCCATACTGTTTTTGTCAAAACCGTAATGCTTGTTCTAAAATATTCTAAGGGATGCTTTATTGTTTAGCAGTGAATGGCAATCAAAACACAAGAGGTTAGAATAGTTGCATCTATTGGGGAGGTTTGATGTTTCTCGCAGTTCCAAGTAAAATATTTACATTCTTATTTACACCTAAACAAATCATACAAACACATTCACAAAATAAAATTCCTGTCAGGATAAAATCTGTAATAAAAGTCAGTGAAATATTACAACGTTCCCTTTTTTATTATTTTGGTTTTTAAAAGTGAAAAAATTTGCGGTTAAGTTACTTGTTTTTGTGGCGTGATTGTTTTTGTTATTTGTTTGTTTGTTTTTTTCTTGTTGGTGATTTCTTTTGTAAAGAAAGTTTATTTATTTGTGTTATTCCCTTGCTAAAAGTTTATTTTGCTAAATATTTGTTTCTTATATACTAATTTTAAGTTTAACTATTGCTTAAAGATTTTAAATATAGTCTGGTCTTAATTATTATTTTTAATCGTTGCGGTGATATATGGTTGTTATTTACTATTGTGAACGGGTTTAAACAACTGTTGTTATTTATTTTGTCTTGGTTCTCTATTTCTCTAGTAGCCATTCCATGCTAAAAACTAAACCAGGAGAAGACACACTGACAGGGTTGTTTACTTAAAGTATGTTAGCTGGACTATACAGGTGGAACAAAGTTAGTGTTAAAAACTTCGGGAAATGGTTCTATGGGTCAAAATAAATATAAAATCAAGAATAATATTTTTTTTCGTAAAACGCTTCATTTTCAAAATATCCGCCATTTTGTTTCTTTTACCAAATAATTATTATCTAGAGAACGGTTTAACCGATTGAGTTCAAACTTGGCATGAAGTATAACATAATAATGGTCTATCTTAAAAAAAATAAACGATTATATCCACTCATGCATTTAAAAATGGCGGCTGTTTGAATATTTCAAACCTAAATGACTCAAAACACCTACATTTTAACAAAAAAAATGTGAAGACACTTTTTTTGTACCCCCTTTAAATTCAATATCGGTTGGTGTAACTCTTAAAAGAATCGAATGAAGGATAAAGCTAAGTTATGTGTAATAATTGGTTTATTCAACCCGGCATCCTATACCAACACAGTAAATACTACAATATTGAATGTACATTTATTTGCTGTCATTATCTTTAACTTAACTATTATTCTTCATCCGATTGTTTTCGAAGTTAAATCATTCGTTCGATAGGGAATTCAAAGGGCTACAAAAAAGGTACCTTGACATTTATGTTAAAACGTACGGGTTTTGAGTTATTTAGGATTGAAATATTCAAACAGCCGCCATTTTGAAATGCATGATTGGATATAATCGTTTTTTTCTTAAGATAGATCATTGTTAGGTTAAACTTCGTGCCAAGTTTGAACTCAATCGGTTAAACCGTTCTCTAGATATTAATTATGTAGTAAACGAAACAAAATGGCGGTTATTTGGAAAATGAAGCGTTTTTCGAAAAAAATTTTTTGATTTTCTATTTATTTTGACCCATAGAACCATTTCCCAAAGTTGGTAACACTAACTTTTTTCAACCCTGTATATCACAATAGTAATGCAATAATGGACACACACTCATCGACAACGCAAATACGATCTATTTATTAATATATTAACTCAACTCGCGACCTATGAGAACAACAAAAATTTAAACAGTTGATCTCGTAGCCCAAACTCCCATCAACTTGCTTTCGTTGTGTGTACTAAAGCTAGATTGTTTTCTCCCAAAAGTTTGTGACATGCGTTACAAATATTGACAAAGGTCTAATGGATTTCAACAATATTTTGTAACTTGCTCTGAAAAAGCAATTTGTGAATACTTTACGAAACGTTATTGCAATATTTATATCAGAAGGCATCTCGTTGCATTGACTGTAGATATTTGTGTAGGATATTTTAGCTAAAAAGCCTCAAACCCCCAGTTCGGTTAAGATAAATCGACCACGCAGCTGGACCGCTGACGTGAGTTGAGCAAATTTCCAAAATTAAGTTTATATGCCTATGTTTTAGGATTTCAACCAACAATTTGGGAAATAGGTCTACTCACGAAGGCGTTGAACAGCTGTCTGTGTGTACGCAATATATTAGTAGAATTTGTTTCCTCCTAGTGGCCTCGCGAGTTTGCATCACTTGGCTTTGAACTGGGTACTTTTATGGTATTTTACGTTTTTGTCGATTTTGGGGGAACCAAGCGAGCTATAAGGTCGTGTAAAAAAACAAAATGCGCAGAATAACGTCCTACATTCATATTGTTAGAAAAAACTCTAAAAAAAATTCATTCTCGTAGTAAAAATCTCAAAAAATAGTTACTTCCGGTCAAAAAACGTACTTCCGGTTGTTGGATTTTTTTGGCTAACGAACTCGTCCGAACCACATAGACAACCAACACGTGTACCAAATTTGGACCAAATCGGACTTAAAATGCGGCCGCTAGAGTGCGAACACATATATATATATATATATATATATATATATATATATATACATATATAGATATAAATATAAGGACAATACAGTACGATTTGCTCTGATAGAAGGACAAAACTCTACATTTGGCGTACTGTTTAGTGTGACCTGAAATGTCCTAAATTCATGCTAAGAATCAGGACATTTCAATACTTTACTCTGGTATAAGGACTTCTTCATACTTGTACAGTTTAGTGCTGAAGACGTTTGAATACGGCTGCTGGACTATTTAATACAGTATATAAAATCTATTGCCAACTGTTTCCCACAAGTTCATAAATAAAGGGAATTTCCACTGGGAATTAATAATGTTTCTCTACGTTGTAAATACATGTAAATGTGTTTTTTCCTTCAAGTGAAATTGCTGAAGTTAGTTTATTCTGCAAAATATATTTCAGGTAAGCTAATTATTAAACCAAATTTTAAATAAGTAATAGTATCTAGGAACTGGGCCTAGTAACTTAGTTTGTTTTGAAGGTTATGTCAGGAAACAACTTTATTAAACATTGCACAAATCATTATTTAAAAGAGGATTAGTCTAGGCCTATTTGTAGAATACTTATTTTGCATTCCACTTTTTATAATGAAATATGTACAAACGTAAAAGAGACATAGTAATTAATACAAATTTAAGATGCCTAGGCCTAGGCTAAGTCACAAGAAGTTCTGCATTAAGTTGGTCTTTAAATGCCAGGATAAAATAATGATGAAATTGAAAAATGTAGTTAGTTTTAATTTAACTAAATATTTAGGCCTAATTTAATACCCAGTAAGTAGGCCTAGGCCTATTAGGCTAGTTTTTAAAATAATATATTTCTAACCTCAGGCTATTATTTCTAACCTTGGTTATGTCATGTCCTTTTTTAACTCTAATTATTTAATCTTTTAGACTGGAAATACACAGCTTATTTGAATTGATTATAGACATTTATTTTCAGTAGATCATTGTTGACTTTTGAAGTGTGGTAACTTTGGTTAGGTTTGTTTGTTTTCAAATTTGAAATAAAAATACTGTTATAATAATAATAATGTTTGTATAGAGGATCTATGTTAGTTGTATGCCTTTAGAAGCTATTGTATAAAACATGCATAGAAACAAAATTCACCTCTAGGCTACAAATAAGTTGAGTGTAATGAGGCTGATAATTATTTGTAAGATATAGGCCTAGCCTACTTAGGCCTAGGCTCCAAGTTGGTACAATAATAACTCTTTCAAGTTATTCTAATTTCATTAGGCTTAAGACGGCCTAGTACATTTGGCGAAATTACAGTATACGCCCTCTAACCTACAATGTCAACCAAAACATTTTTCTATGACTTTAGGAACGTTAATTAATCGTACGGCATAAGTTTACTATTCGACCATAGCCTAATAGTTTTGCAGATAACGACGTTGTTTTACATGTAAATGTTGAATACAGTTAAACATACTGTAACTAAATACTATAGGTTAGAACCTTTTAAGTTTTTTTTATTATTATTCTTGCATTTCTGTTGCCATAGGTTAGCCTACGGTCGAATAGTAAACTTGCACCAATCGTACCAACTTATATATGTTTATGAACTGCAAACATAGAGGCGTAAGTTTACTATTCGACCCTAGCTTAATATTTTTGCAGACAATGACATTGTTTACATTCTACTGTTAAATGTTGAATACAGATAAACATACTGTGACTAAATACTATAGGTTAGAACCTTTTAGGTTTTTTTTTATTATTATATTGCAATTCTGTTGTCATAGGTTAGCCTAGGGTCGAATAGTAAACTTGCGCCAACATAGGTACTGTGACAGGTAACTGTAGGTCTAAGTTAGTTTTGATTAATGTTTAGGACGCCCTTGTAGGTTAGAGGATAATATAGGTGTACGACAACTGTAACAAAGCCAACTGATGATCTTTGACAATGTAATTTTTAACATATTCTGAAATTACACACTTTAGACATACTGACTCTAAAAACACAAACCAGAACTGTCGCTGCCAAATGTAGGAAGTTGTAGTGAACGAAAACAGCAAAATTAAAGTATACGTCCTCTAACTTACAATACCAGACCTTATTTTACGTATATAAACAGTATGAATACAGTATTGTGAAACAGTATGCCAGTATATAGGCCTAATTATGAAATAATTTAAATTCAGTAGCCTATAAAGGCAAATTCAGTAATTTGTGAAAAAGGGAATATATTCCTTTTTTTCACAATAAGTTATGTTTGTTTCATGTTGTTTGTTTTTAATGATTCAATCATTCTTTTTATTTGAGTTTACTAAGGTTTGGAATTTGGGTCCATTAAACGAATAACTAATAGGTCTACATTTTCCAGAAGTCGCATCATGGAAATGCGTATAATAGATAGTTTTCTTTTGAAATATACCTATGATCAGGTTAGAATGTTCAAAATAAAACCTTCGTTTATAGTAGGGTATAAACCCTTCTTTCAAAATCAGCAGCCTACCTAAATTATGATCTTTTTAAATGAAATCAAGATTTATGTAAAATAATGTTTGTCTTTATCTTTTCCGATGTAACTCTTAATTATTCGCCTGTTATATAAAATTCTTCTTTTATTTTCTAGAAAAACAATCAGGAAAATGTGTCCAGCATACAAAAAAATATAATGGATCAATTACCGGTACTGTAGAAAATGCATTTCAAATTTTCAAGATTGTGAAAGACTAGTAGAAGAAAACATGTTTGAGCATTACTACAACATTATCACATCATATCTGGAATGTATTATTGTAATGGTCCCATCAAATCTCATTTTCATATATTAACAAACCAAGAAAGGTAAGTCAACAAAATTACTTTTTTAATAAAACCTAATTATTTTATACAAATTTCCTGATTAATATCTCTAGCTAAAGTGTGAGTGGCAATACTCGGCTGAGTTGCACCAACCAGGATCAGTTTTGATCTAGGATCAAAGTTGTATTTGATCCAGGATCAACTACTTTGATCAGTTTTGTTTCTATTGCACCATACCTGGATCAAATAATTGATCCAGGATTTACTGATCTAGGTATTTGATCCCGGTTGGTGCAACCCAGCCTTACTAAACACCTATACTCCTTTGTTTGTTAAAATGAGCTGCAAATGATAAAACATTTCAATAGTACGCTTAGGCCTAAACTTTAACAATAAAATGTTGTTTATCAAGAGGTGCTGAACAGTTTTCAATATCTTAGACTCACAATTATTATACATGGGAGGTATAATGGTATCACACACTGAATAAGTTAACAAATATGAATAGGCCTAAGTTAATTAATTTTTGAATTAAGTTTTTTTAGCAAGGGAAGAATTTATCAACACATTTTTCAAAGGGTATCCAAAAGATAGAAAGTTGCATTTCAAAAGTTATATTTTATTTGAAACATGTTTTGGATTATTAGAAAGAACTAGCAAAGAGGTTTTGTTAAGGGGAATAGTTTATTTTAAATAGCTAATTAAGATAATGGTTTAATAGTAAACAATTTATATTAAAACTTTCGCCAAACATGTAGTAGCATTTCTGATGACCACTGCTTGTTAAAATGTCATCATTTGTAAATTTTTTGGAGAAAGTAATAAAAAGTAAGAAGCCTAGTGTTCTATTTTATTACAGTGTGATCAATTTAAGTATATGCTGCATTTTTTATCCTTCTTAACTAATATTGGTTGCAGGAGTTAACGCAATGTTCAAAACGGAAAGTATGTCTAACAATGTTGAAGCAACTTAACACGAAAAGGAGAGTTAAAGTTAATTTTGAAGGGTTATGTATACAGTAGTACAAATAATAGCCTATATTTTTGTACAAAGTAACACCCATAGGGGTAGGTAAGTTTTTGTTTAGGTTTACGATACATGTCTATACTTAAAATAGTGTTACGAAGTATCGCCAGTAAAGGTGGATAACTTAACTCTGTGTTAGGGTTTTGCTTTATTATAATTTTTGTACAATGTTATTTTATTCATATAAACATTAAATACCAAATATATTGTTTCTTTTAGTTTGTGCAGTGCAATAACTAAAACATTGACAGGTTTTGTGATACAAATATAGTAGAGAGTAGGTTAGCAAACACAGCAGAGTCAAAACGAGTAGTGATATGCTAAAAATGCACTCTGTAAGTCAGTTCAGCTTTTGTTATTTTTTGTTTCTCATTGTAGGTTAGAGGGTATAGGCCTATACTGTAAATTAGCGAAGAAATCA
>JAGFPH010006847.1:0-14733 GCA_018207615.1 Philaenus spumarius
AATGCACATACAAGAGCGAGGCGCAAAGCACCGAACATGCTACTTTGGCGGGATTGCATTCATATTAAATATTTTACACAGGTTTCTATAATGCACATCCAAGAGCGAGGCGCAATGCACCGAACATGCTACTTTAGCGGGATTGCATTCATATCAACTATTTTTGTCGCTGAGGAGGTTTTCTTGGCTGGCAAATTCTTACAACAGGGCGGTTTTTGGAGGCAACAGAGTTTACGAATATTATACAAGACCGCATCTTGATTTTTTTATATTTTTTTATTTATTATTTATTAACTCCCTCCAGAAGCAATACATAATACAAAATATGAACACATCTATTAAAGCTATTTTATACATTAGTAAACAGTGAAAGAAAACAAAAAAATAAATTTAACAACATACATAAAGTGAACCTTGACTTGTATCGTATTCTAAAATATAAACACTTTCGCCCAATCGCACTTAAACACCTATACACACCACTAATATACATAGCTTATTACAATAACATTGTATTATTTAACTCAAAGTAAAAACACATTTACTTAGATAAAACAAATATAAAAATATATATATATAATACTCTTCAAAGAAACAAAACCCACATTACTCTGGAAGAGAAAAAACAAAAACAAAGAAGAAACACCCGGCTCCCCTAAAGGCATAACCCGCTTTGGGGATAGCCACTTGTACATTTTCCGAAAAATAAATAAGACAGCAGTAAAACAAAAATTAACCAAAAAATATACAGCTCCTGAGTCAAAATTATAATTTAAAAAGATTTTTTTTTTTCAGAAATTAATTCAAAAAATATCCGCGAACATTCTACCCAAATATTAACAATATACATTATATGTTCTTGCTAAACAAGGGAGAAAACAACGTAAAAAGGCAAAATAACAAAAATTTACACATATGTAAGATCATTGTAAAAGGAATAATAATACCTAAAGATCACTATATACTATATAATAACTAACTATATAATAACTATTAACTATGTACATTTAACAAGTGTTCAACGTCTTCCCGTTCAAAGAGCCAATTTCTTCATTTTCGCAAAAAAACATGAAAGTGGATTTCCACATTTGATGTGGCCAGGCAGTACATTAAACAATTTTGGCCCGAGGAAACAAAACGTTTACGTAAAATAAGTCTTAAAAGGCTTTGGCACTACAAAATTTTCTGCACTTCTTAACCGTTCCCTCCTCCCATCACACCGATCAGAAAGCTGCCTGTTTCCACTTTTAATAAAAAATAATTTAAGTACTTTGTAAATATACAAGTATCTTAAAGGTAATATTCGTAAAGAAATGAATAATGGTTTTGAATGTTCTAACCTACTCTTGTTTAGGATCATCCGGACAAACTGTTTCTGAATATTAATTACAGAAATCAGATTACTAATGTAAGTCCCTCCCCAGCTGTACAAACCATACTCTATCCTACTTTGAGCCAGTGAAAAATAAATTATGCGCTTAACATCCGAAGGACACATATTTCTAAGAAAATAAAACACTCTTAAAATACTACCCAATTTAGATTTCAACTTAGACAAATGAACTTTCCAATTTAATTCACTGTCAAGGAATACACCCAAATATTTTAACCAGCTTCTTGCTTTAACAACTGAACATGCATTTTTGCAAAAACTTCCTTCACGCGTACAATTTGAGCAAGGATATATTAAATCCTCCGTGAAGCCATAACTTCCCTTTAACATAAAATTTACGTAGTTAGTTTTTTCCACACTCAGGACCATACGATTTTTTAAAAACCACCATCTAAAGACATTTAGGTCATCATTCATGGCCTTTTTAACATCACTCCATGTACCTTCAACATAACATAGTGCAGTATCATCCGCAAATGATGTCAAGCTGCCATTTAGTCGCGCATTACAAAGGTCATTAATATATATAAGAAACAATATAGGACCCAAAACAGAACCTTGAGGTACGCCATACTTGATTTGCCCCATTTTACTAATAACACCATTTACCCTCACACATTGTTTTCTTCCAGCAAGATAGCTTTGAAACCAACTCAATACAACTCTTCTGATACCGCAATTTGAAAGTTTATGGATCAATATTGAATGATCAACAGTACCAAAAGCTTTTTTAATGTCTAAGAAAAGACCACTCACATATTTAAGACGATTTATGCCTTTATTTACACACCTCATTAAATTGGAAAGAGCTTCTTCTGTACTCATACCTTCTCTGAATCCATACTGGTTACTACTAAAAAAGTTAATTTTGTTTAAATAACCCATCAATTTTCGTTTCATAATTTTTTCGAGTATCTTTGAAAAGGTTGAAACAAGGGATATTGGTCTATAATTATTACATACGTTAGTAGAACCTTTTTTATGAATAGGAATCACTACGGCTTCCTTGAGTTGGTCAGGGAAAACGCCAGTACCAAAACTAAAATTAAAAACGTATAGCAAGATATCGATAAATTTATGATAAGTAAGTTTTACCATAGTAGAGCTGATTCCATCAATGCCTGGAGATTTCTTACTTTTTAAACAGTTAATCGCGCAAACAATATCTCTTTCTGAAATTGAATCTAGAAACACACGCAACGAAAACAAGCTTCTAGATCGGATGAAACACAATATCAATCATTTGTATGATCTAGTTCACAAGATATATCATCAGACAACAGACAAAAAGTATGTGTTGAACCTCTCAGCCACTATCCCAGCGTCATCCTGTAATTTACCATCAACCAATAAAATTATTGTATTATTCATTGACTCAGTTTGACCAGTCATCCGTTTTAGAATACTCCATGTAATTTTAGAGTCCCTCTTGCAGTCTTTTAGAAGACCAAGATAATAATTACTTTTTATTTTACGTATATCATTGTGTAAGTTATTACGAAAACTTTTTAAAGTTTCCCTTAATCTATCATCAGTAGGACGCTTTTTAAGTTTCTTATAAATTAAATCTCTTTTTTTAATGCGCTTACAAATGTTATCCACAGTTTTAATTTTAAACTACCGGTTTTATTGATTATACTATCAAATGCTTGTTTGGCTACTAAAATATTTACTGGAGAATAAATTCCGTAGGAATGATTCTCCATGGCAACATTAAGTAGACCACCTTCTAAACATACTAAGTGTTGCATTATTCATATTAAAAAAGGAAATATTATATTTATAAAAGGTTCGCTTCGACAGTAAATCGTTAACAGCAGTTTTAAAATTGCACCAATAACAATGTATACCTATTGATTTAAACTTGGTGTAACCCCAGTTGCTATGGTAACTAAGTATTCTACTAAATTATTAACAACACAACATTTCTCGTCAATAACTGCATTTAGAGGTTGTATTTGCAGCGCTCAGCATTCATAATGATCAGTGAAACTGTATTTGTAAATCTTCAAAACTTACTGCTTGCTTTGGTTTTAGTACCGTCTCCATGGTCTAGTGTTAGTAGCACGTCTATAAAACATATCGCTTTCTGGTTTATCCTTTCAGTACTTACTTACACAGCCGGTGTTGACATTTTAACAAAAACAATTGAACTTGAGAAACCTTCTATTGCTGCAGTTTTGGAGTTGACACTTGATGCCTTTTCAACTATAGTATATCCGCTGGTGGCTTTCTACGATCAGGCTTTGGATAATATTTCCCCAGTAGAATTTGGACGCAATCAAACAGAAATCAACAACAAGTTGAAGATAACAGACCCAAAGTTCTCACGAAAAGAGAGTATAGCTTTAAAAGCAGTGTTGTGGGTCGTATTGATCTGGATTTGCTTGGACACGATTGATGTTGTGGAAGAAATCTTACACCCCACTACGGGATTGTGTATTCGACCATTGTATTGGGTTGTTTATCTAATACCGAATGTTTTACTCCTTCAATGGGCATTAGCAGCTTGTATAGTAAAAACCCAATACAGTGAAGCCAATAAAATGATCCCACTACCGACAGACTTGCCTGAACAGTTGAAATCTAATCAGTCGATCGACTTGGAAAATATTTATGAAGAAGAATTTTATTATTGTTCGATACTATCGAAGTATTCCGATAGATTAGAGATAATCAAAAGATTATGAATAAGTACTTTACCCTATTAATCCTAAGTGTCTATATGTCCTGGCTGTTTTGGGTTTGTGTGCCTGGCTACAACGCTTGGGTCCAGAAGGTTTCCGGAAATAGTTATCAGTTGCTTGTTGGCGAAATCTGCTCGTTATCAATAACTCTTATGTACTTCATAGCTAATGGTGTCTCTGATGAGGTGGTAATTATTTACTGTAATTTATTACATAATCATATTCTGAAACGATTATACAGAGTGATTTTTGGATCTCAGAAAGTATTAATTTTACAGCAAACTTTAATTGGGGACCTTTTCTTGTTTTTGAGAAATAAAAAAATATTTAGTTAAAATATTTGTGAATATTGTAAACTGTGAAATTTCTTATAAAAACCCTTATTTTTATGACGGATTTGGGTTTTACATGCAATTTTAAGACTTTTTATTCTTGGTGTTTTTTTGTAAACATAATTGATTAGACGCTATTAGCGTTCTGAAAGTTTCAGAAACTCCTATTTCAGCAATTAATTATTAAAGAGGCATGTTTTACCATTTGCAAACAATAACATTTAACTTAAAGTACAATAATATGTACAATGGAAAGTTAAAAAGCTGTTAAAATTTCACAAATACTTTATTTTATAAAAAAAACTTACTTAAATTACTGTTAAAAAATCGCTAACGCAATCACTGTGTATTGTGTAAGATGATGTAGTTTTGAGCGCAAGCATGTATTTATGAAGATGGAGCACACTTTGAAAACCCGCTTTAAGTCTGTTAAAAGTTGCTAAATAGCTTACATGAAAACTGTACTATTTTTACAGATTTCTTCTCCTACATCGTAAAGCGAACATAGTATTGTAAAAAACTTCTTTGTAACATGGCGACAAAATCATTTGGAACACAAAAAGGCGGTCATGTCGTCTTAGTTAATTATGACTGTAGTTTCACTTTCACCTCTTGTAAACACTGCCACACGTTCTCGTGGTCATTGCTTATAGCCCAGTCAATAAAGGCCGAAGATCGCCATTTGTCGCAACAAATTAGGGGAAAGCTGAATTTTTTATATGTGATAGACCCTTATGAGACATGTATTTTCTCAAAAGTCTCCATCTCTCCCCCTTGTGCTTCCCCCTCCAACCCCCCTTAAAATTTACAAATGCAGAACTTCACAAGATTGCTTACAAGCTCGTTAATACTCATCGTAGCGAATTAATTTATTGTACATATTTTTCTTGATCCATATTAAACATATTTTGTTCTTATAAATTTTTCAATAAAGTTAATATTAAAGGACCTATTAAATAACAAACACCAACAAAATTATTTCTTAAGGCATATAAATTTACTTTATTAACTATATTTTTTAAATTATTTAAAATACACAAAAATGTTTAAAATAAAACTTGTAGTATGTATCTTTAGCTTTAATATGATGTGGATAATTAATTGTTTAAATTTATCGCTTGCTCTTGGGGCATCGTCAAAGAGAGCGCTTGCACGCCGCTCCAGTGGTCAGACGCAGGTTTTTTAACTGCTTCTCATGGATATATTATGTACAATGGATGTTGCAATATAATTTTACTAAATGTGTGATCATAAATACTGTTTGTATATAATGTATTGTAAGTTTAGGTTTAGATTGTAAGTATATTAGGTAAGTTTTTTTATTACGTATACATATATATATATATATATATATATATATAATTTATTGGTTATCCCTATAATTCAAATAATTTCAATAACAAATGTATTGAAAGTTTAATACTTGTATTTTAGCTACTTATAGTTTCGTTTTTACTTAGTATGCTTTTTCAAAAACAAAACACCTTGAATAAGTGAACACACACATTTTATTTCGAATACCAGTTTTGGTTCGGGGGGCTCTATTGAATGAAATAAATAGGGCTTTCCATATGAAACCGCCGGTTTCGGATTGGCTTAAACCGGCAAAAGATTGGATTTCCATGTTGAAAAGAAAAGGATTAAAAAATATATGTTACATGACAGCATCAGGACGTCCCACCCACCCCATATATTATGTACAAGTCTTAAGTAGGCTCAAGTACAAATAAGTAGGCAATTTATGTTACACTATAGCAAGATTCTAAATAATAACATTATTCGCAATATTTATTTTCATCTTTATATGGATTTTGGATTTATATTAATATTTACAACTTGCAAATCAGTGTAGGCTAATAACAAATTAAGTGATAATTTCTACTGCATGTTGATTACCGTATTTTCACGCTGTAGGACAACTTCCTTATGCAAAGTCATTCATATACATATATATATAACACGTAGAAGTTCGACAGTCTCGGAAGCTGAGCGACGATTCCGACATACAAAAGTTTATTTCATGACTAACTCAACACTACCCGTTTACAAAGCTATCAGGAGAGTTAGTGTCTTTAGGCTCAGGTGTCATTTCAGACGAAAAAGTAAATTGTGACAACCAATGCATATGAAATTTTCAAACGGGATATGGAAAAAATTAAAGGAAAGAAATTTGGAGAATTTAAGCTAAAAAGGAAAGATATGGCCATGACCCAAGCAAGTCACAAGTCCGTAGCTATTCGTACTAACGAAGTTGCGGTAAACCCTTAACAACTTTTCAACCGGATCTTATGTTTCTGTGACAGCCCAAGTAAGTTGAAGTTTTATTTTGGATACGAGTTAGCTTCACATCCAACTCTTCTTCTTTGTTTGATGAAGTCTCACTACGCAAAAGATCAAAATCGTACTTCCTACAAGTATTTACTGAGCGTATCACCAATGAATTACCTCAGGGGGATGATGTCAGCATAGACATTCATGGAGGCTTCCTTTTACATTGTTCTTCTTGGCCAAAGGAAGGAACTTGTGAAGACATAATCCAGAATGATTGCGCCCATGTTATTAATACATGTGAAAAAATCTGTAGTATTTTATGTATGTCCTAAAGAATCCACAAAAAAGGGGAGGAACAGGTAAGAAACAAAACCTCATTAAGTGGCATAGACTTTGATAGAAAACTAAGTGCACTATAAAACAAGAGGAATTTCTTTCAAACAAAAGCAACAAAAAACAAATTATTATTGAACAGCTAAACAGATTGTCGAAAGCAATTGTAGTGGGGTCAGATACAGATCTGTCAGTGTAACTTGTGACCCTTGCACCACAGGATAAACCAATAATCTTTCAAAAGGTAGTTTATGGTAAAACATCAATAGTTGTATACTACAACGTAAATCAACTTATTGATTAACACAGCAGTATCTGGCAACATCTTTTATTTGATTATACAGTTACTGGATGTGACACAACTTCTTCTTTCTTTGGCTTGGGGAAAACAAAATCTGTCGATATTATCAAGACAAATATCTAAGCCAGAATTCAAGCAGAGTCTTTTTTTAATGCAAATACGTCTCGCGAAGAATTATTGGAGAAGGGAGAAAAGTTCATACTAGATTAATACGGTACAAGCAAATATTAAAATTTGAATGAAGGCCGTTATTTCAAGTTCACTTCTATTACCAGTAAATCAACGCTTAAATCCAACTTTGACGTAGTGAAATTACCTCCAACTTCAGAAGCAGCTCACAAACATCTATTATTGAGAGTTTATCTACAAGTTCAAGTTTGGATTGGCAACAACCTTCCACTGGATTGGCTTACGAACTGGGGATGGAAGAACAAAAATGTAAAATGTAATGACATTGCGAATAATGTTATTATTTAGAATCTCGTTATAGTATAACATAAATAGCCTACTTATTTGTACTTGAGTCTACTTAAGACTTGTTTATATATTCGGGGTGGGTGGGATGTCTCTGATACTGTCATGTAATATATATTTTTGAATTCTTTTCTTTTGCACATGGAAATGTGACAGCTGCTGGTTTAAGTCAATCCGGAACCTACGATTCCATAGGTGGTGGATAACGGAAAGCCCTATTTATTTTATTCAATAGAGTAGGGTTAGCCCCCCGAACCATAACTGGTATTCGAAATAAAATTTGCGTGTTCACTTATTCAAGGAGTTTTGTTTTTTTAAAAGCATACTAAGTAAAAACGAAACTGTAAATAGTTAATACAAGTATTAAGCTTCTAATACATTTGAATTAAATGGATATCCAATAAATTATATAGGCATATATAAATGTAATAAAAAACTTACCTAATATACTTACAATCTAAATATAAACTTACAATACATTATATACAAACAGTATTTATGCTCACACATTTACTAAAATTATATTGCAACATCCATTGCAATATCCATGCGAAGCGGTTAAAAACAAAATATGTTTAATATGGATCAAAGAACAAATATACAAAAACTTAATTCGCTACGATGAGTAATAGCGAACTTGTAAGCAATTTTGTGAAGCTCTGCATTTGTAAACTTCAAATTGGGGTGGAGGGGTAAGTACTTTTGAGAAAATACATGTCTCATAAGGGTCTATCACATATAAAAAATTCAGCTTTCCCCTAATTTGTTGCGACAAAAAACCTTTATCAACTGGGCTATTAATGGCGATGATGGAACAGAAATTAAGTAGATCATAATCTGTAAACTATTAAATGTTTACCATTAATGCAATAACCATCAACAGAGATATTGCAAAGTTTATTCGCTAAAATGTTAAAAAATACTTTTTTTTCATACTTAGTGTACAAGTACGTAAGTTATGTATACCGAGCCTAATGTAGCGGCAATGCAAAAGTAAATAGATACACACAGGAAACGTGTTCACATTATTTAAAGGCTTAAATTGTATACTTTAGTTGTAGAATGTATACTATTTATTTTTGTTTTTTACATTTTCAGATAGATCAGTTTAAAATGGAAATAGACAAAATGCAGACATTCCAAACTTGTCCTCGCATAAGAAACAGGTACGTGTTGAAGCATTATTCATTACTGACACAAGAAGTAAAATGTATCAAAGTTGTAGCTAGTAAACAAACAAAATGTTATTCTAAGATTTGTTTTCTAATTACAGTTCTCCCTCCTTTACATGGAAGTACAACACCACTCTGTAGCAATATCCTGCTTTGACTTTAGCGACGCTCCCCTCACTGCTGTAAGTTTAACAACATATAGTTCCTTTACAATATAAGACACAGTTGTTAAGAATGGTTAAATGCAACTTAAACATTATGTTTTTTAATATCACGTTTTTAAAACGGTATAAAACATTTTTTCACGATACTACTGGAATATCAGTTGCTTTTCTATCGCGTATATTGCCAGGTAAAGTTCGTCATATCCGCACTAGTGGGGATAAATCAGCTGATTACAACAATACAGTATTGAAATAATGCCCATCTGTTTAAAACATTGTGTGTTTGTGTTTGCTTTACTTCCGGTTTAGTTGATGTACAAATGGAAGAATTACCAGAGGCTTTTAAGAAGAAAGTTACTGAAATAAGTCAAGACTTTTTACCGGCGAAATCTAAGTGTAAATATGAAGAATCCCACAACAAAATTCCTAACAAAGGAATTAACATTACAAATAATACAGACTGCACAGTTAACATCCACTTAAATACAAACTAGGTATTTTATTGTTCGTTTGAATATTGTTGCATTATTTAAATTCTTGTTAAATTATCATCATATTTGTTATTCGATGAAGTAACATTTTGATTTTGTAAAAACATTTTTTTTGTCTGTAGTAAATAAGAGTAATTAAATTTTCAATTTGTAATAATCATATTTTTTGCCATTGTATCAAATAATTTGTTGCTGTAGTATCGTGAAAAATAGTGTTCATAACTCGTAGGAAAATGCTCTTTTCAGATTCTCGTTCTCTTTAAATTGCTCGTCTACGACTCCCAATTTAAATACGATTCGCACCAGGAAAATCACACTTTTCCCACTAGTTGTGAAGTATACTACTTCCTAGTCCCAAACAGATTTATAATCCCATACAGTTACTTTAAAGTTTCAAGTCATCGGAAAGTGTGTAACCAACCTTAGGCTTATTACGATTACGTTCGACTTAATGTGAGTTTGTCTGTCTATGTGTTTGTTTGGCAGGGTTAACCTCCGAAATGGCTGAACCGATTTTGACGAAAGTTTCACTAACATGTAGAGGACTTTTCAGAGAATATTTAAGGCAACTTTTTATTTCGAAAATATTTAAAATTCCTGTAAAAAAATTAAATAACGTAAAATGTTTGGACAAAATTACGGATTTTGAGGTTAAACGTGTTTATTCCAATCTATGCCTTATATACCCACTACTCAACTTAAACTCAAGTGTCTCTCTTATTAATTCATCATTTCCATAAAAACTCCTAATACAAAATTGGAAAAGTGTAAAAATTATGAAAAAAGTAGGTGTTTTGTGGTTTGCATTGACATCGCCGTTTGACACAGCTGGGGTTGGCGAGCGAAGCGAAGAGGGGCAGAGCACCTAGTTACTAATAATAACGGTGGCTGGTAATTAGACAAGTTTACAAATTTTGTTGGTGGCAAAATACTTTTCAGGTGCTGGCGACGACAAACTTCTTATTTAATTGTTTTTCTACAACGCCCCTGGATTAATAAACATCTTTTTTTCAAAAATCATACTTGTACAAGTAATTTATTGACACTGCCCTGTTTTGGTAAGTCATTTTCAGAATCTACATAACATTTCCAACCGGTCAGCCTGTACTTTTAGTAAATGCGTCGATTCATTTTTCTAATTAAATGCAATTGTGTATTTGTGTATAAATGTATGTTTTTGTTACAGTTGTACGCGACAGTCATAAACTACGTGATTATCTTCATACAGTTCACGTAGGCTGTCGCTGTCATGACAACACAAGTTGTAGGTTAAGAAATGTGTGTATTGCAACTATGTGTTTGTCGCTGGAAATACACGTATAATATATAAATGTTGAAAGATGTATTTTTTGTAAATACTAGTTACAAAATGTTTATGTTTGTATAAATATTTCATTTTTACTAACAAGTTTACAGAATGATATTACGTGTATAAAAACCTACAAATTACTTGTAAAGCTTTTCAATATTCACTATTAAATTGTAAAATCTAGTTTAAATTCCAACCTAACTGTCAATCAACAAGCTGTGTATCCGTGCTTCACTCCAATAATTACTTTAAAACATTAATTAATTAACTCATGTTACATATAAGCCTAACTTTATGAGAATATTGCAACACACATAACAAAGTACACGCATTTTTCACTGTGCAATATATACGTCACGCATTTAAAAGCATTAAATAACTACATTTGGCAAATGTGTCAACTTATTGAGGCGAAGTTTTAGCACTGGACGAAATTGCAAAGTTGAACACAAACACAACACAGGTTTGTTAATTACTTCATAAAGGTAACTTTTGTTGTTTACTGTACAGGAAAACAAGTAGAAACCTTGATCAGCTGTCTAATTGTTAAATCACGTAGTGAGATCTCACTAATAATAAATCAGCTGTTAGCTGTAAATACAAAACTACAATAAAACTCACCACAAGTGTTTGAAGTCATTTACGTTGAATATATTGTAGCACAATAAAAGTAATACAATAATTCCATCTCGCAACTATTCAGCTGACGTCAGTTGAACGAATGTCAATCCGATCACACGATGCTTCGTTCCGCTCGCAGCAGAAAGCTCGCTTTGTGAGTTTGCACCTCGTGGCTGCTGCTACGGATTGTGGACTGTTTGGCTTCGATTGCATTGGATAAACTCGCAATCAGTAGCTGGCCCCACGTGGATTTGATACTTTATTTGATTTGATACTTCACAGGATACTTTATGGTATTTACGTTTTGATCGATTTTTTTTAACAAGACGAGCTATAAGGTCGTGTAAAAAACAAACTGTTCAGAATAATCTCATATATTTATTTAGATAAAACCCACAAAAAGATTCATTTCAGTAGGAAAACTGCCAAACGACTGCTTCTTCCTGTCAAAAAACTTTCGTCCTGTTGAAATGTGCACCAAATAGTAAGAAAAATACGGCCGTTAGAGTGAATACACGTGTATACAATTTGTAATGACCCCACAACACGTGTTCTGATGACCATGATCGGTGCTCTTTGACCACTACCGACCTATGGAAATTCGCTAAAAAGGTAGATTCATGATCGCACTACGACAATTTTAAAAACACAGGAACTTAAAAAAAATTCTAAACGAAACTCTCTTTTATTTCAACGATTATAACGAATTTCCATAAGAAAAATGAGCTATTGCAGTGGCCCTTATGGTAAGACCCAAGGTCGGGAGTAGCAAATAAGCACCGATCATGGTCCCCAGAACACGTTTTGGGGTATCGTTAAAAAATCATATACATATATGTGGTCGCACCGCATTTAAAGTCAGATTTGGTTCACATGTTGGTTGTCTACGTCGCTCGGACGAGTTCGTTATCAAAAAAAAAAAAAAAAAAAAAAAAACAACAACGGTAAACACGTTTTTCGCCCAGAAGTAACTATTTTGTGAGATTTTCCTACGAGAATGAATTTTTTCAGTTTTTTCTACAGATATAAACGTGGGATGTTATTTAGCACATTTGGTTTTTTTACGCGACCTTATAGCTCGCTTGGTTCCCCCAAAATCGATCAAAACGTAAAATACCATAGAAGTACCAGGTTCAAAGCCATGTGGTGGACTCTACCGTTGGGTTGGCGTGCGAAGCACGCAATACATTGTGTATTGAAGATACTCCCAATACTGGGATTGGCGTGCGAGGCACGCAATATTTTGTGTGTTGAAGATACTCCCAATATGCGGAATGGCGAGCGAAGCACGCAATGCATTGTGTATTGAAGATACTCCCAATACTGGGGTTGGCGTGCGAGGCACGCAATGTTTTGTGTGTTGAAGATACTCCCAATATGCGGAATGGCGAGCGAAGCACGCAATGCATTGTGTATTGAAGATACTCCTAATAGTCGGAATGGCGTGCGAACCATTTTGCAGTTATTCAGCACCGTCGTGAATAGACCTATTTCCCAAATAGTTGCTTGAAACCCTTTAACACGGGCCAATAAACTTAATTTTGGAAATTTGCTCAACTCAAGTAGCGGTTCAGCTGCGTGGTCGAATTATTTGATATTTTACTGAAGTTTAGCAACCCCCTCCATCTACTAGTGTAAGTATAGTCTGCACCACGTAGCGGGATGTTGGGCTCAACTGATCTGTTATTAATACAGATTGAAATGGACTCTTTGTCAGGTACAATATGTCGTGTGTTTATATAAATGTATTACTTGTGATTGTGTTTTAATATACAGTGATTGAGTGTTTGTGATTTTAATAATTAACAAAGAAACTTGAAAATAGCTGAATATCAGAAACGACCGTAGTACAATGGCAAATTAGAATATTGGAGACGCAAGTCGTAGTAATTTTTCATATTGTATTGACGGTATTTTAAAATAATATCTATACTGTCATAATAAAATTAAGATCGATGCACTTAAATCCCCTAAATCTGCTCCCTTCTTTTTGGAATTTTTGGAACTCAAATGGAACAATTTTAGTTCTTTCATCTATAAATTTTAATTCTGCTTAGTCAGAGTACTTTCCTAAAAAACATTAGATTTTCTAAAATATCTTCTATGAAAATTGAAACCTCGCGATTAATTAAAAATTTGTTTGATGAATATTTATTTTTGAATATAAAGCAATTTAATCATCAAAATGTCAAACTTTACATAGTCTAAGTTATTATTACCTTTATGCTTGAAAACTCTATCTATTAGACGATAGTTTATATAATGTAGTTGGTCTTACATTATCCGGGTAATCCTTTATAAATCTTCCCCGACCAATAGGCGATTACTTGGCAGTTTATCGTATTTGATGGAACAGAAGGCAACGTGAAATGGTTTCCGCAGCTATTTAGCAAAGCGTGACTGAACTTTAAGTTTAACAGAACCGTGTGAAGAGTTTGTGCTCCATGGCTGCTATCGCCTTTAGCTGTGAAAGAAAACTAGTCGTGTTAACACACCATCTATCAGCTAGATAATTTCCTATCAATTTAAGTCTGCTGCAATAATTGCTAATGAGTACATTTTGTTTTCTGGATTTTCTTGAAACTTTTGCACTAAGGTTTTTCAATTCGAAAAATTCATTTGTAAAAGTGTTAGTAAAAGGGAAATTCAATGTTGCTTTAACTACATTTGATCCTTTTTTCTACGCTTGGAGAAATTTTCTCAAAACTAGTTGGATGGTTTTCCTATACGACAAATACAATTTTATTAATATTCCTGCTTTTCCGAAATACGTTTTTAATAATTTTGGAGAATGCTAGAGTTTGAATCTAAAAGAATCGTTTTTGATTTACGTAAAACACTATAAAATGTATAAATATATATATATATATACATATTGATTTGCCTAATGAACTGCAGTCGTAATCTAACTTACGTACATACCTCAAATAACTGTCGACGGTTATTTGAGATATGCAGGCCTACCTAAGTTAGATAAATACATTATATGCGACAAAATAAAGGAAACTATTTTAAAAGGATACGAAATTATAATTTTCATTTACACACTAACCCAATCAAGTTGCGTTCACACATAAAGTTTGTTTTATTCTATATTATCAAATGCTGTTGTTGTTGCAAGCTGTTGTGCTCACTATATGAAACGTAAAACGCTAGGAGCTCCATTTGTACAAAGAATTACAATA
>JAGFPH010006847.1:19733-31484 GCA_018207615.1 Philaenus spumarius
GGCCAAAGGCGCTCGCTAAGAAAGGGTTTAAACAATTCGCCATTTTAAGGGGGGTTTGGGTGAATCAATGTTATTAAATCACGATTTCTTCAAAACTACCGAACGGATTGGAATGCAATTTGGTATGTATCTTCCTCTAGGGCCACAGGTGCTCCCTAAGAAAGGGTTTAAAAAATTCGAAATTTTAGGGGGGATTTGGGGGGATCAAAGTTACTAAAATCATAATTTCAGATATTTTATTATTATGATAATAGTGCTTTTATTATATAAGATCTCTATATATATATATATATATATATATAAGCCAAATACCAATCAATAACTGAACACTTAAAAAGAATACAATTACGTTTAAAAGACTGAAAATACCAACCAGCACGGGCAACGCCGTACGGGTCACCTAGTCGTATATATAATCGTATATACTTTAAACACATGTAGGCAAAACTATATGATTGTTCATTCTAAAATTCACTCAAGTTTTCACCGATATTGTTTAGGGTATAAAGATGAAGTAAATAAAAAGGGTTGTAAATGTGAATACATTTTCAACGATTCTAACCGCAAAATCTGTCGTACAGCATTTTACTCATTAGTTTTATAACTCATACACGAAAACCACCAACAAACAGACATTTTACAAGTTTGTTTTTATTGAAGTATTATACTTGTAAACATAACAACAAAGTACAATCCACGATAGGTTTCGTTAAAGTATTACAGATGATGAGCGAAATCATCTGTTAAATGTCTGACGTGAAGTTTAATGTTGACAGGTCTGTTCAATTACACGGAAATGCGCATGCGCTATTATTTTGCCTTTATATGATTTGGAGATTGATGAAACATAATAATGATGTCGTAGTTACATTGATTTGCTTAACTCACTTACAAACTTTTTTTGTAATCGTTTGGTTCGTAATAAATGGGGTTAGTTTTATGAAACTCATGTGTAAAAGCACTTAGTTAAAGATTTATTTTGCAGAAGTATGTACAAGGTGAATAGAAAGTCAAGTAAAAACTTGATTTCTGGGCTTCTAACAAAGAAACAATTATTTTAAAGGTTTGTCTATTTTGTTCAACACCTTCGGATTTTAAACATAATGGTAAGCCTGTTTTATTCTTTGCTTTTGCATATAAACCCAACCATCTGCGTTTAATTAGAAAGGAAATTAATGTTTTTATACTTTTAAAAAGCTCTGTCTATTTTCACAAAAAAATGATATATCTAACGGCTTTAATTTTTGAATTTATCGGGGTAAATTTTTATTACCTTTTTCAAATGTGAGTTAGTGTTTTAACTCATATCTCCAAGGAACTATGGTTTTAAATAGTATACATATTAAAATCTTGTACTTGAGCTGTAAATTAGTTTTTTTATTACAAATATTTAGAATTTACGATTGATCATCAGTTTATCTCACACCTACTTAATATACAATAGATCAACTGTGGACAAATACAGAGAGATAAATTCAATTAATAACTCATCGTTGTTGTTATTGTTTGCGGTGTTGAAATTTCCACGTATAAGTGTTTTGTAGTGCAAGAAAATCTAATGCATAAATGTTGTGAAGAATTTTACAATATTTATGATTTGAACGGGCTAACAAATTTATCAGATAACCTACTTTAACAAGGGAATGTATTAAAAGAATACAACGAATTAGTAAGTATTTAGCACTGTCATTCACCTACTTTAACCCAGTTGAAAGGAATGTGCAGAGGACGACTTTATTACCCCTCGTTAAACTCTCTTAAATTTTAATAAAAGAAGTAACAAGTTGCTAAAGCTATGAAGACGTCTACTGTACTGTAACGTTCAATGGGGTACAACTAATACTTTACTCTGTATATGTCCTTATATATAATACGCGAAGCAGTTTTTTGTGAACACAACTCCTCCCTTATTTCTGGACCTAATTTAATGTTTGAGTTGTCAAAAAATTCGTCTCATTTTGAAGTTTCGCAATAAGGTTTTGGATGTCAAAAATTCTTATCCTTAATGGCGTGAGCTAATCTCAAAGGTCGGATTTTCCGGACAAGATTAACATGGAACGAATTTTAAATCCATTTCTATACAAAACAACTGCTTACAATAAGAAACAAACTAATCCAGCTGCTTTCGTTTAGGTAAATAATAATGATTTTTTTAATAACAGATAATGCAGTAACTGGTCAGATTAAGAAGGAAAACATTCCAAACATACAAGTTTTCGGAAAACAAAAATAACTGTATAGCTTGAGAAATAATCATTTTACTCGAATATTTACAATTACAAAGTTATTCATTAACCTCAAGACTACCTTTTTGTGTTATAAAAACTTTTAAATATTTGCATAACTATACATAAAATTTAAATAATTTATGTGGAATGTTTTCCTTTTTGATCTGAACACAAATTGACAACATATATTTAATTAAAACTCATGAAATTGTGTTAATAAAATTAATATATTTATATTACTTTATTGAATCACAAAAATAAACATCATAAAATGCCATTTTTTATTCAAAGTTAAAATTTTTTTAATGAAACCAATAAAATTTCACTAATTATTATTTTATTTTACCACAAAAAGGAACATTATAAAAGCCATATTTTTTTAAAAAAAGTCATACAAGTTACTTTTTTTTCTTACTAAACAAATAAAATTCCACTATTTATTATTTTATTGAATTACAAAGAGAAACATTACAAACGCCAAATTAAAAAAAATTCATAAAAGTTACTATTTTTTCTTTTTACAGAAATAAAATTTCAGTAGTCTTGTGTTGAAAGGTAAGATAAGGTCTATTCACTGTTGTCATCCTCTTCTCTGGCGTTTGTAGTAGGCCAAGTTAAATGTTTGTATACAAATGTTTGTATTGATCAGGTATGCAATGGATTATTTTAAAAATATCTTGAAGCTTTTGTACCTTTATAGGAACTCGTCCTGTGTAAGCATTTTGTGTAGATAACTCTAAGACTCCCCCTTTAAAAAGTTTGAACACATTAAAGTTGATGCCATCGATGAACTCACGTGCATAAACAAAGCCTTTTTCTTCCTCTTTAAAAAGAAATTGTTTGAATTTGCTAATTTTGAAATGGCCTTTGTGTGTGCCTAAACCTTTTGCTGTTTTCTTAAAAAATGTTGGCCACCAGTTTTTAAAGTCTGTGATTTCTTCAGTTTTTAAATGTTTGACTTGAAACAAAGGCTGAACAAAAAGGCTTGTTCTTCTTTGCTGAAAGTATTAAATCATTATACTGTTCAGGTGAATATATTCTGTCATGGTGACGAATTACTCGTTTTATGGTTCCAAAGTCGCGGTCACATGGGAGGAAGCTGTGTCCGCGAACAGGAAAATATACATTAATGTTTTTGAATTTACAAGAAACAGATAGGCTCATTATGAACCTAATGACAGTGTGGTTGCAGTTTTGTCCCGGACATGCATCACTGAATACGTTTAGTTCTTTAATTTGGGGTGATATGTTATTTGCAATGTAATCGTTTTGAAATGTGCAAACCTTATCAGGCCCTTTCTTTGCTTCACCTTCGTTGTAAGTATAAAATACTGCCTTATTATCCCCTAAGCTATGCACACAGATTACGAATTGCCATAGTTTACGAAGATAAAACATTTCCTGTACTGGTAGAGAAGGCAGTGGTAGGTTCTGCATGAAATCAAACACTATTCCAGCGACATCATCCCTAGTATTACACATATCCGTAACAGATTTTATTTTCTTGTAAAATTTACCCGCTCTCCTCTTATGCACGATAAGTTTTGCAACTGCAGCACGTTTAGCATTATCATTCAATGATGAAGATTTTAATTTTGTGTTTAAGTCCTCACACATCGAACAAACGTCTATTTGAGGTCGTCCGAAACGGTAACCATAATTTTCTTGATAGTGCTGGAGAAAATATTTATACGTTATCACTTCCTTTATTTCTGGATGTTTTATAACCAACAAATCGTGGACAATTTTACAGTTCAAGCCAGCTTCTAAATAAGTAACAGCAGTAGAAGAATAGTGGCTAATTTTTTTAGGAAAATACTCGATGTGGGAATCAACTTTAACAAGCACATCTGGTGAAATTCTATTGTGTGTATCATGCCTCCCCCGCATATCAACAGGTTGAACACCTTTAGCTAAAAGTTACGTTAATCTAAAGGCCACCTTACTTGATATAGCATGTAAGCCTAAGAAAGCATTACGGCATACCTCAATCCGTTCAGTATTCTTATATGCATAATATTTAAAAGAGAATGCAAACTGTTTTGACTCTGATGTAGTAGGCCTATGTCTACTGACATTATGGCACTCAATCAAACCCATTAAGTAGGTTTCTCTCTAATTTTTAGGCCTACCACTGTAAACTGTACTAATTATTCCTAACTTTTGATCACTATCAAACATTGTAGTGCACATTTTTTTACAGTTACAATCTGGTCCCGTTGATTTTTTCTCCACTAACTTGCCTTTAGTCGTTACAAATTAATCACCTCTCAGTCTTGCTTCCTTCATTACCTTTGTCATATTCCCGCTACCCCTTCTCTTCTTTATTGGACTTTCACAATCTGACATTTTAATAATAAAAATACTACTTAACACAAAACAACTATTTTCACAACACAGTTAATCACTTAAGCATCAAGAACAAATCCCATAACCTCTAATAAAGTAACATAACAACAATACAACATGTGTAATTCACAGCTGACAATAACAACTAATTACGCTCCAAGTGGATAACTTTGAAACTACATGTTCAGTTCAGTTTAAAAATTAACACATTCCTGGAATCTTTTCTTTCTTCAACTGACCTGAAACTTTCTATAGCTTGTAATGCCATTTAAATGAGTGGAATTTTTTCTTTTTAAGTGGAAATGGATGTGTCTTTGCAAAATGTACAAAATGGCTATCTCAGTTCATTTTGTCAAAAATATGAAATGTTTCCCTTTTTAATCTGACCAATTCAGTTGATTCCGATGTCCAGCTTTTAGTACAAAATAATATTTTAAGTTAGGCCTATACTGAACCAACACATGTTTCAACACACACAAACCAATAAAAACTTGAGTTAAGGAATTTAAAAATAAGAAAACACTATGTTACATCCTAATTAAAAATAAGTAAGACATATAGTAGACCTATTTATTGATAATATACGGTAATTGACAGTGAGTAACTTTATGGTTAGGTTTTTGATTAAGTGTACACCTGAGCCTTACTGGTTCTTTTACCCTTTATTATAACTGAAAGCCTAGACTGTTGAAACAACTTCTTGAATGTTTACATTCATTACCATAACAACCAATTGAATAAAATAACCGATAAAACAATTGATTCGGACTGATTTAAATAAAAACCCGAACCACAAAACAAGGAACAAAAACAATAACTAAACAACTAAATTGTAATTTATGTTTAATACGTTACCCTTATGTACATTTCGATTACATGGTCATCATCCTCAGAGGGTTTTAACACTACTAAAAAATTTCAGTAGTGTTAAAACCCTCTGAGGATGATGACCATGTCATCGAAATGTACATAAGAATAACGTATTAAACATAACTTACAATTGTATTGTTTTTGTTCCTTGTTTTTTGGTTCGGAGTTTTTATTTAAATCAGTGTGATTTTGTCGCCACAGTGCTCCTTTATTTGTTTAATTGATTCGGATATCCAGCTTTTAGTACAAAATAATACTTTAAGTTAGGCCTATTCTGAACCAACACATGTTTCAACACACAGAAACCAATAAAAACTTGCGTTAAAGAATTTTAAAATAAGAAAAAACTACGTTAAATCCTAATTAAAAATAAATAAGACGTATAGTAGGCCTACTTATTGCTAATGCACGGTTATTGATAGTGAGTAACTTTTTGGTTAAGTTTTTGAGCCAAACCTTACTGGTTCTTTTAACCTTTATTAAAACTGTTTTTTTATATAATATACGAAATAATTTTATTTGAACATTTAACGTTATTTACCATCTTAGTTTTGAGGTTATTATTAATCCTACACTTTTATTATAAATAAAACATAACATATGTTTTTAGAAGGTTCCATCGGGGGTTAGCGTGCGGAGCACACAGTAGTCTCCCCTAGTAGAAGAAGAAGTCCTGACAGACTAACTGATACATAATCAACTCACAGCCAAAACTGTGATAGCCAGAAACTTACAATTTACAGGGTACCTTCAGATCATTATTCTTTACAACCAACAGTTTTTTTTCGAACCTCTTACTGTATTATAATTTTCAAACATCTGTTGTTACATACGTTTCTTGAAAGCATTTACATTTATTACAATAACAACCAAGTTGTCAAATTTATAATCGTACAATTAATTCTTCTCCACAACCAAATTTGTTTTTAAATTTTAACTTGTAGCAAACAGAAACAACTTTAATGGCTTACAATATCATACATTATGCTATTATATCCTGTACCACATATTCCTATTAAAATTGTGCCTACGCTAATCTTTGCTAGGACTATCCAAACCGTTTGAAATAAACTAGTGGTTTACCGTATCAAACTTTCATCACATTATAACTTGAAAATCATCACCCTTTTATATGAAACAATCTTTTTTCTAAAAAAATCGTCAGAAAATATGGCGTGAAAATATCATAGTACACAGTAATATTAAACTCGTTGTATCCAAGTCACAATTGGATATAACTAAATTTACCTTTGGTTCGTCGTGTGACTTCGTTCGGCGTATGTTTATGACGCGTTTCGAAACATCATCAGATTATAAACATTAAAAAATTCACATCACATATAACAAAAAACATTTAAATCACAACACAAAACACACAACTGTGACATATAATAAATATAATAGATACTGTACTTGGCATGAATCCTGTATTTTGTGTAGTGCTAAAATATTGTTTTTTTATTTAAGACTGTGATTACCCTGCAGGTGTTAATTAATTAAGTAAATTATTATTTTTTCTTTTTGTAATTTTATAATAAAATAGTTTAGTTTAGTTTTGTTAATGTGGTTGAATGGCGACACAACTCTCTTTTTTTCATAGCCAATGAAATGTTGGAAGTATCAAACAGGCAATGCCTAGGAGACCCCTATATTATTTATTATCACGAGACTTAGGTTTAAAAGGTTTAATTTTTTATTTTTTAGTAGATATAAGAATGAATTGTGTTTATTTTGTAAAAAAAAAATTAAAAAAATTTTAGATGTTTGGTGGTAAATAAATAAATCATCATAAAAAAATTAATAAAATAAAAAAAATAAAATAAAAATAAACCCAGTAGATGTCTACTTTGTTTAGCAGTCGACCACACGGGCAGTAGACTACTTTCGACAATTCAATTTGAGTTATGAACATTATTCATGACTTAATTATTAAAACCCTTAATGATATATCATTGTATTTGACTTAAAACAGTATCGCAATTTGGAGTCTGGTTTGGAGTACATTCTTTTTGTAATATGTATAGTTTTCTAGATAATTTAACATTGACAATTTTCAGCTGCCACCATTTTGAAACTTATTTTTTGGCAGGAAAACAGCATTAAAAGTAACATGTACCCTGATTAGATAAATATTCCTACCGTTTCATGATTATATCTTAAACAGTTTCTGAGATATTAAGGTATTTGAAAAAATCACTTACAGACGGACAGATAACAGATCAAGATAGGTCATATGGTAAATAGTATTATTTCCTTATTTTTATCTGATAAATAATAACTCCGCAAAGTTTCTGTCAGTTGAAGTTAGACGCAATGTGTGTTTACACAAAGCTTATATATTTATAACTGAAATACAATAAACAATTTTGTACTAAAATTTAAAAAAGACTACTTTAAATTTTTAATTAAAAAAACATTAAACTGTACCAGGAACTGGCACATACTTTCTCACAAACATATTTAAATTACTAAACAGATTCACTGTGACTTGTAGGGTGGGGTAGGAGAGGTGATGTTTTATTGAAGTTGGAGATTAATTAAAAAATATTATTATTATTATCTAGAGAGAAAACAATTAGATCGACTTCGAAGAAATTTGCACCAAACACGTCAATTAGTTCTTTATAGAAGCACGTAAAAAGGTTTTGTAAAATTTTGAAGAACAACCCCCTTTATGGCCAACAAACCCCAAAAAATCTGTTATTATTAGCTGAACGAGAATTTTTAGAAAGATGCGGTTTTTGGCATATGGTAGGGCACATTAAAGGCTACAAATAAGCCAAATTTTATCAAAATCGTTAGAGCCGTTTATTTTTTTTTTAAATAACTGTTTTTCGGGTTTTTTTGCCAAAAAGTGGGTTGTTTTTCAAAATTTGTCAAAACCGTTTTTCGTGCATCTATACAGGCCTACTTGACATGTCTGGTGCAAATTTGGTTGAAATCGATCGAATAGTTTTCTCTCTAGCTTTGTATACATACAGACATATATACATAGGCTACATACATATAGAAATATATACAGACATACATACAGACATACATACAGACATACATACAGACATACATACAGACATACAGACATACATTTTGTAAAAACCACTTTTTTGGACTCAGGGGGTCCCAAAACGGATATTTCCATAAAAATCTCAACATCGATTTTTTTGCGATCACTATACTTTCTCTATACTATAGTATAGTGAGAAAGTAAAACTTATATTATCGATAGTTATAAACCCTAAAAGATAGCCCTGAAACAATATTTATAATTGACGTCATGAATCCAACACACTCATCATATTATCTTTAATTTTAAGTCCTTTAAATAAAAATCTCATCTTTTGTTAAGACCTGCTGTTTCACAAAGAAACTATATATTTTACGAAATAATTTATTTATTTTACGAACTGCCAAGAATTTGTGTAAACAGTCGTATATACTTAAAGTTATACTTTACCCTCTGTTATAATCCCTTATCGCGAGCAGGTCTCATCTGGCGTTGTGTCGCCCTCCTTTCTTTATCTCCTACGCATAAAGTTTTAGAAACGTAAACTAATGTCTCCAACGTTCAAAACACTTAATCAACAAGCTAAGTATTTACCAATCGTATCTTTGTATTCATATATTTTTGCATTTGTCTGTATTGTGTTGAATTGTATATGCGTACACGATTTTTATACATTTTGTTATTTTAATAAGTAGTTTATACTTTCGACAATTAAAATAGTTTACTAAATAAAAAATAATACTGTTGTGATATTATTAGTTTTTTATTTAGTATTGTCAATATAAAACCTTGAAAGTTTAGATATTTTGTTATTATATTTAAATACGTAAATTAAATAAGTTGCATACAGGCAGAGTTAATTCAATAGTAACAATACAAAATACCAATAGTTGAAATTATTTAGAAAACAAACATATTGCTAATTATAGTTGTGGACAGCGTAACTCTGAACCAGGATCGCTTCACATCCGCTTCCGGTTAAGAGTTACCCTATCCACAACTATAAACACAAAATAAATCTATCAGATTAGGTTTAGATTATTATAAAATCTTATTCTTTAAGTTATATTTGTATGATTATTTAGTTATTATTTTAATAATAATACAGTAATACCTTTGTTAGTTTTTGTTTTGTGGAAATTAAGTTTCTTAACACGTTCACTGCTACTCAAATTTCGTATTTCCACACTCGATTCCAAGTTCACCGTGCAGTACAGGTCTTACGGAAGAACAGACATGCTACTACCATTACAGCGAACATCACGTTTATTGTCATGCGGGTTGCGTCAACTGACCGAGCGTTGCATGGGAGTTGATGTTTTTTAGTTAGCTATTATCGCTGAGACTGTCGTATGGGTAACATGGTTTATGGGGTCTCTGTACTGCTCGGTGAACGTGGAATCGAGTGTAGGAGCTGACCTTTTATTTTTTATAAAATAAATAGAAATTACTTTATTTTTTTATTTTTGAACTTTTTAAAGGTAATAATCACTTATATTTTGAATCGCACGTCCATAGGACACAGACTTAAAATTTGCGTGTGAAGCACGCAATGCTCTGTTTATTAAAAATTCTCCCAATATAGGGGTTGGCTTGCGGAGCACGCAATGCACTGAGTATTGAAAATACTTCCAATACTGGGATTGGCGCGTGAAGCACGCAATGCATTGTGTATTGAAAATACTATATTGTGGGGGTTGGCGTACAATGCACTGTGCGTCGGCCACTTCTCATAGTGTTCAGTGTCAAGCTCACATGTGCGTCCTTAGCAGTGAACTTGTTTAAAGTCATTTTGGAAAACATTTTGCAGAAATTTATAAATTGTAATATTAAGAAATTTACTTGCTCAAATACTTCCAAAATTAAACACATTCAGCTCTTTGATGTTTTCATCAGATACCACACACTCAATATAATAGATGCAAGCGTAGAGCGTCCTTTCTTGCCGTTCTAACTCTACAACCTACCCCAGCAGTCCCATGGGGGTAATATGAAGTGGTCCCTTCATTTCCCATCCATAAAGGTTTCGGTTTGGAACTGCGTGGGTTGTGTTAGGAGATGTATGGCTCTCAACAGAGCGTTAGTACCAAGGGGCTTCTTATAAGAAGTCTGTGAAACAGATGGGAATCGAATCCGAACAGGCCGCGATTGGCTAGAATGCTCTATATTATTGCTCTTCCAGACAGAATTTTCTAGAATCTTACGGAAGATTCTAGAATGTTCCAGACGGTTTGGACTCCCTAATTTGGGACGTTCAAGAATGTTCTAGAAACCGAAAATGGGCTATAAAGCTAGATACCTAAAACTCGGCACTATTCAGTTGAATATAGAAGATAAAAAATGTAACTGTGAGCTTAATACCACACGAGCTTACGAACACACGAGCTTAATGTGTAAACTTTTTAACACGACTTACGAAATGAGAAAAAATAATGTCAATTTCAGAGGTATTACTAATTAAACTATACTTTGTATTAACATTGACAGATTAAGACTACGACTTTAGGACAATCAGTTACACTTATATACCTAACTCAAATATAATAAATTATTTCCATACAATTTTACAAAAATTTACAAATTATTGTTTATGAATAAGTGCCCACATAGACACGAGGCCTGTGCGTGGGCACGAGTCAATCGCAACACAACTTTTCAAAAACATATGGAAAAAAGAGAGAAAAAAAAAAGAAAAACATAATTTTAAAATGTACAAGAATTTATAAATAGGTCATCACCAGAACAACAACGTCAGTCCTGTGCCCACACCAAAAATACTCCTACAAGAATCAAAAGTAGAACGCGAGATAAAAAATTAAAAGATAAAAAAAAGTTATAGGCCAAACATAATGTTATACATAGTCCGGAAAAATTACGTACTCACAATAATCTCTCCCTACCTCCCCTAACCACAAAGAAACTTGCTTTTTATAGGCCTTAATTTCAGAATTTTGAGTCACAGGTTTTTTGGAATATTACGGAGAATCATCTGTGTAACGTAATATAAGTTAATTGTGGATACAGATCTATAAAGCCTATCTGTTCTTATGCCCACTGCTTAAGAATGATGGGTACAATGAGAATGACTCACAATAGAAAAAAAGAAATTGGAATGTTTATGCAAAAAAGTTAAAAGAGTTTTTACAAAAAGTTGTCTGATATTAAAAACGTCATACAGCTCGTCAGATGGGTGTCTTTTTGGTTTACGCAGTGCCATCTCCATAACAGATCTCTGGATGACACCTAAGGGAGCCAGTATGGATTTGCAGGTGCATCCCCAAACTATTACCCCCCCCCCCC
>JAGFPH010006847.1:51734-62137 GCA_018207615.1 Philaenus spumarius
AAAATTGTGCAAAATAAATAAATAGAAACTTCAAAATTTTGTTAGATTTTATTGGATTAAACTATTTTATTCATGAACTATGAAATATATATTAGATAATAGATAGTAGATAAAAGATAGTAGATAATATTATATTTTATGTTTTATTCAATTGTATTTTATATTATATTTTATTTTGATGTTTGCTATATCTTATAATCAGTTATTAATATTATAAATATAATACAAATTTATGAATTTACTAGTTATGCATACGTAACTTGAAATACACAATTTGTTAAATAAATAAATAGTTATCTATTGTAATCGTTTTCATTATGATTATATATTATGCAATTTTACTTGTGTATTTCATTTCAAAATCCTGATCTGTGACGAGTAGACCTAGCGAACAGATCTAAAACCTCATCTTTGTTGTATTCTTTAAAATTCCATGTAAAGCGTTAAAAAATTCAAATGTGTGTATAGTGTAAGTAAGTATCAGTAATGATAAATTTATACAGCTTACTGAAAGCAAAATGGAGGAAGATTCTGTGATTGGCATGTTTGGGTACATGTTTGGCATGACTTCTACTACGTGAACTCTGAATTTTATTTCATTTGAAAAACCAATTTTTACATACATTTCTTTAATGTGAATAGCAAAACTGACACTTCTTGTAAATATTTCATAAAAATAATACCAACGATTCTATAAATAATTATATTTGCTACTATTGTTAGAAAAAAAATTGCAACATAATTTAATAAAATATGTCTTAATACATCTAGAATAGACCTATTTCCCAAATTGTTGGTTGAAACCCTAAAACAGGACTATAAACTTAATTTTGGAAATTTGCTCAACTCACGTCAGCGGTTCAGCTGCGTGGTCGAATTATTTCTATTGCTTGCCAATTTTTTAACTAGTATATAAACTATTTTGAATTTTTTTAAACTTAGTACAGAAAGAATCATATTTAAATATATATACGTTTTTACATTTGTTATTCATTTTTAAATTAACTAAATTGTGGTATACATAACCACATTGAGTATCACATCTGTAAAAATCTAAGTCTTTGGGTACAATTGCTTTGGGTGAAAGTGTACCTAAATATGTAAATGGCAGTTTTCGGTGAACGCTATTTAAAGTTAACTGTAGGATTATTTACAGACTGTTTTATGAAATTCATAGCATTCAGAATGAACTGTAGAATAATTAGAAACATAAATTCCACAAAACTCACAACACACTCCTCCAAAAGACTATCAAACGCAAACAGGCGCCATTTTCCAACACGTCTGGCATCTTCGGAAGATAATTTTCTACTACAAAACTTGAGGAAAGAAACAAGTCTTTGTTGCATGTCCAGTTGCTATTGATTGAACTATTGTTATTGAACTGCTATTGTCTGTGTGTACGCAAAATATTAGTAGAATTTGTTTGCGCTTAGTGGCATCGCGAGTTTGCACCTCTTGACTTCGAACCAGGTACTTTTATGGTATTTTACGTTTTGATCGATTTTGGGGGAACCAAGCGAGCTATAAGGTAAAAAAAAACAAAATGTGCAGAATACCATCCTACAGTTATATTTTTAGAAAAAAACTTTATTCTCGTTGTAAAAATCTCAAAAATAGTTACTTCCAGTCAAAAAACGTACTTACGGTTGCTGGATTTTTTTACTAACGAACTCTTCCGAGCGACATATACAACCAGCATGTGTACAAAATCGGACTTAAAATGCGTCCGCTAGAGTGCGAACACATATATACATATTATATAGGCCTATATATATGATTTTTAATGACACCCCAAAACGTGTTCTGGGGACCATGATCGGTTCTCATTTGCTACTCCCGACCTTGGGTCTTAGGGCCACTGCAATAGCGCATTTTTCCTATGGAAATTCGCTAATAATATTAATTTTATTAGTTAATCTCCTACTTTAAGATCGCCTCTCCTACCCCTCCTACAATTATGAAGTCGCAGTGAATCTGTTTAATAATTTAAATATGTTTGTAAGAAAGTATGTGCCAGTTCCTGGTACCGTTTATTAGTTTTATATAAATACTGGGCACGAAACACTCAAATCATTTACAAACTGTAAATTGAAAACTATCCGTTACAAAAATAATTTATATTTTGTATAGTATTATTTATTTTATAAAGAAATTTCGGAAGTAAATATACTGAGTGATCAACTCAAGATGGCCACCATTGGGATCTCGGAAACTATAAAAGTTACAACAATCTTTATGGGGGTCCTTCCCTACTTTTTCATAAAAAAAGGAAAGGTTCCCCATTTAAAATTTGCTGTAAAACTAATACTTTCTGAGATCCCAATGGTGGCCCAATTAAAAAAATCACATAAAATAGAAAATGTTTGAGAGGCTGTTTCTCATAAACGATTGGGTTTAGGAAAAAATACAAAAGAATAAAAATGTATTAAATATGTGTCCTTAATCGAAATTCAACATAAAAAATAGGGGTTTCCATATGAAAAAATTAAGTTGGCCGCCATATTCGAAAAATGGTGGAGTTTTTGAAAATTTTAATTATTGTATTTTTAATGCAAGGGAGGAAAAAGTAGGGAAGGTCCTCCATTTAAAGTTTGTTGTAACTTTTATAGTTTCCGAGATCCCAATGGTGGCCATCTTGAGTTGATCACCCTGTATATTGCTTACGTTTGTAACATTTTCTAATAAATAGAAAGAAATGAAAACGGTTCAGTTGTTCAATCCTATATTAAAAGCTTACACAACTATTATGTCTTTCTATAAAAGCTTTAATGAAGGAAGTCGTCTATTTATTTCAAGACGAGAGTTTCTATTAATTGTGCATGCGTTAAAATAATAATTTGCTAGTAATTTTATAATTGAATTGCTCCATTAAGCCTTGATAGGGTTTGCGCGATTTATAATTGAATTGATTGAGATCGTTTCATTAAATTATTAATTAGGTTACATTCATTAGCATTACTTCGTTTACACTAAAATCAAAGGGATTGACAATATTGCCCGACTAATGACGGGCAAACACATTGAGGTTCAGTTCGACCCAACCTATAACTACTTTAACACTTGTTAATATTATGTAAATGTCTTTTTCAACGAGCAAATAATTTCATCAATTTTTAATCTACGTACTTTTTTTTACAAATATATATATACTAGCTGCCCGATCCGGCTTTGCTCGGATAGACAAATCAAACTTAAAAGTGTATTAACAAAGAAAAATATATATCAATAAATATATTATATTATGTATTTCTTATGGGGATTTTTAGTAACTTTGACCCCCAAACCCCTCCTAAAATTTCGAATTTTTTTAAAACCTTTCTTAGGGAGCACCTATGGTCCTAGAGGAAGCTACGTACCAAATTTCGTTCCAATCCGTTCTGTAGTTTTAGAGAAATCGTGATTCAGTAACTTTGAACCCCCAAACCTCCAATATAATTTCGAATTTTTTGAAAACCTTTCTTAGTGAGCACCTATGGTCCTAGAGGAAGCTACGTACCAAATTTCGTTCCAATCCGTTCAGTGGTTTTTGATAAATCGTGATCAGTGAGTCAGTTGATTTGGCTTTTATATACAGAGTGTCTTGCAACCATTTGAACAAACTTTATCACGTTATTCAGCATGTCAAAAGAAACAAAAAAATTTAGAAGTAGAAAAGATATTGAGCTTAAACTTTGTACACCTATTTTTGCGTAACCTTTTATCACTGTACGAAAAATTAGAACAATATTATTTTAAATATTTTCAAAATGGCGGCCGTTTATAATTTCTAATGTCAAATATCTCAAAAACCGCTAACTTTACATACAAAAAAATTACAAGAGACAAAAGAGTTTACTTTTTTAATGACAAACTCAATGGTTTTATTATTTTGTCTGTAGCTCAAAGGACAACAGACATATTGACCAAAAAAAGGAAAAATATATTTCTTGGTAGTTGTTAACAATACCCAGAATTACTCTAGAAACTAAATATTTTAAAGTTATTTTGAGCTAAAGTAATAAGTTATTTGCATAATATTTCGAGCACTTTCTGAGCTGATTCCACTAGCAAAAATAACGGAAAAAGTTAATTTATTCATAGGTCCGGAAATGCTTCGTTAAAGAGTTACAGCTAGCGAAAGATTTCACCCGTGTTTCAGATTACTCACAGAAACGAATCCCTATTGAAATATGTATGGCGTTAATTAATTAAGATGTAAAATTCAATTTAATTTACGTAAAATGAGCAGATAAACTTAATAAAATAGGGCCCAGTGCTGTAACTGCAGTGATTTTTACAATATTTTACCCAAAACGCAAAATTCGGTCTAAAAAAAAACAAACAAAAAAAAAAACGTTTTCTGTAGGGTTTTAGTACATTAACTTTGTGAAATAAGTATAAACCCTCAAACGTATTATATCTTGTAGAGAATTTATTTCTGAAGATATTTGTGTAAAGTAGTCCAATAAAAAACTAAAAATTAAATTAAAATATCTGTGAAAAGGCATATGTTTAAAAATATATTAATGAATTATAAAATATCCACCTTTTTTTGTTTTGTACTGGTTACCAAATAATTTGATCTTCAAAGATTGTAAATAATTCACTATTAATAAACAGCTAATACTTTTATTTGTAAATATGGTCACATTGTTGTTATTTCTCATTCGATTTTCTTAGTTAAGCTACCGTTACATTTGTATTTAAAAGTTTGATGTATTAAGTATTTTGTAAAAAACACATACAGACAGACCGAAAACGGAATGAGATAGGACACATGTTATATTACATTTTTTGTTTCTTTTAAAATGCTGAATAACGTGACAAAGTTTGTTCATATGGTTGCAAGACACCCTGTATATATATTTATAAATAAAGGTAATTCAATTATCTCTCTTCTTCAGCTCTCTCTCTCTCCCCCCCTCTCTTTTAATATTGTAATTAAAAAAAAAAATACATTCCGTTCAGTTCCTTTCCATTCCATTCTGTTCTATTCTATTCTAGGAACAACGACGAAAATGTCTGAATCCAATAATCATGAATCATCACTCCCTGTGCTAACAACAAGCATGTTAATCAATAGCAACTAGGCATGCAATAAAAGACTTGTTTCTTTCCTCAAGTTTTGTAGTGGAAAATTTTCTTCCGAAGATGCCAGACATGTTGCAAAATGGCACCTGTTTGTGTTCGATAGTCTTTCAGAACAGTGTGTTGTGAGTTTTTTGGAATTTATTTTTGTTTTAATTATTCTAAAGTTCATCCTGAATGCTATGCGATACAATGAAAGTAATTTAAGGATACTTTGGCGAAATTGCATTTCATAAAACAGACTAAAGACTGTAAATGATCCTACAATTAACTTTAAAGAGCGTTCACCCAAAACTGCCTTTTACATATTTAAGTACACTTTCTCTCAAAGCAATTGTACCCAAAGACTTAGATTTTTACAGGTGTGATATATACTCAATGTGGTTACGAATACCACAATTTAGTTAATTTTAAAACGAATAAAAAATGTAAAAACGTATATATTTAAATGATTTTTTCTGTACTAAGTTTAAAAAAATTCAAAAACGTGTATATACTAGTTAAATAAACAGTACCAGGAACTGGCACATACTTTCTTACAAAAATATTTAAATTACTAAACAGATTCACTGTGACTTCATAATTGTAGGTGGGGTAGGAGAGGTGATTTATTAAAGTAGGAGATTAACTAATAAATATTATTATTATTATCTAGAGAGAAAACTATTCCATCGATTTCGAACAAATTTGCACCAAACACGTTAATTAAGCGTGTATAGATGCACGAAAAAAGGTTTTAAAAAAATTGAAAAACAACGTCCTTTATGGCAAAAAAAACCCAACAAAATCAGTTATTATTATTATTATTATTAGCAAAACGAGAATTTTTTCATACGGTAGGGTACATTAAAGGCTACAAATAAGCAAAATTTTATTAAAATCGTTAGAGCCGTTTTGTTATAAAAAAATAATGAGAAATTTTTTGGGGGTGTTTTGGCCAAAAAAGGGGATGTTTTAAAAAAAAATTCAAACCCGATTTTTCGTGCATCTATACAATCCTACTTGACATGTATGGTGCAAATTTGTTTGAAATCGATCGAATAGTTTTCGCTCTAGCTTTGTATACATACAGACATACATACAGTCATACATACAGACAGACATACAGACAGACGTTTTGTAAAAACCACTTTTTTGGACTCAGGGCGTCCTAAAACGGATATTTCCACAAAAATCTCAACATTGATTTTTTTTGCACATCAAGTTTGAAGGCTTTATACATCTGGAATTCCTCGATTGCGTCCATATATTTCCCTTTTCCGCGTATATGTAGTGGTTTCAAGTTGTTATCAAAATCCGTATAGGAATGATTTTCGTCAATAAGGTGTCGTGCAAAATTTGACTTGTTGCCATTAATATTTCTTTATATGTTTATGTATTATGTTTTGTACGTAATTATTTGTTAATTTTAATGTATAACGATCTCGATAGTGAGTGACTATATTCTCTGAAGATGGAGTAGATGCTCTGAAACGCATAAGTGCGATTTCAAACAGGAAGTCACGTGGTGGAACCTAAATAAGGTAAATCGGTGTTATTTAAAACATTTGTGACTTGGATACCAAAAAACATGAATCTTAAATTTATAAGATACTAGCTGGCTCGACCCGGCTTTGCACGGATAGACAAATCAAAGTTAAATGTATATTAACAAAAAATATATTATATTAATAAATATATTATACTATGAATTTCTTATGGGGATTTTTAGTAACTTTGACCCCTCAAACCTCCCCTAAAATTTCGAATTTTTTAAAACACTTTCTTAGCGAGTACCTAGGGCCCTAGAGGAAGCTACATAAAAAATTTCATTCCAATCCGTTCGATGGTTTTTTGTAGTAACTTTGACCCCCCAAACCTCCCCTAAAATTTCGAATTGTTTAAAAAACTTTCTTAGCGAGCACCTATGGCGCTAGGGGAAGCTATATACCAAATTTCATTCTAATCCGTTCGATGGTTTTAGATAAATCGTGATTTTGTAATTTTGACCCCCCCCCAAACCCCCCTAAAATTTCGAATTTTAGGAAACCCTTTCTTAGTGCAGGTCTAGAGCCTATAAAGAGTATTAGTGAAACAATTTCATGTTTGTAGGCCTCGTGGTTTTGGAGAAACTGATGTGTCAACGAGTCAATAAGTCAATGGTATTTTCCTTTTATAAGTATAGATGAACTATTTTTAATATCCCTCGAGATATGATACATTAAACGCCGGATATATTGAAATTACCCAGCCGATCCCTGACTGCACAGGCTGCGGCTGGTTAAACGAAATCCAATACAATCTTGCAAACAGTAACCGCTAGTTTATTGAAAACTCGAAGTACGGAAATCTCGGAACTTTTTGGTTGAAAAGTAGAAAACACGTCCCACAGTTCTACTGCAGGTAGGAATTATTTAACATAAATAAGTTTGTTGCATTTCTTTTACGCTACGGTGTTAGGAAACTAAATAATTAAAACGAGAAATAAATTTGAGAATTATTAGCGAATTTCCATAGCAAAAATGATTGCAGTGGCCCTTATGGTAAGACCCAAGGTCGAGAGTAGCAAATGAGCACCGATCATGGTCCAAAGAACACGTTTTGGGGTGTCATTAAAAAACATATATATACATATGTATATATGTGTTCGCACTCTAGCGGCTGCATTTTAAGTCCGATTTGGTTCAAATTTGGTACACATGTTGGTTGTCTACGTCGCTCAGACGAGTTTGTTTGAAAAAAAATCCAACAACCGGAAGCACGTTTTTTGACCGGAAGTAACTATTTTTTGGGATTTTTCCTACGAGAATGAATTTGTTTTTGAGTTTTTTCTACAATTATAAATGAAGGATGTTATTCTGCACATTTTGTTTTTTTACGCGACCTTATGGCTCGCTTGGTTTCCCCAAAATCGATCAAAACGTAAAATACCATAAAAGTACCCGGTTCGAAGCCAAGTGGTGCAAACTCGCGAGGCCACTAGGCGCAAACAAATTGTACTAATATATTGCGTACACATATACAGCTGTTCAACGCCTTCGTGAGTAGACCTATTGCTCAAATTGTTGGTTGAACCCTAAAACATAGGCATATAATATTAATTTTGGAAATTTGCTCAACTCACATCAGCGGTTCAGCTGCGTGGTCGAATTATTTAATATAAATAAGTTTGTTGCATTTCTTTTACGCTACGGTGTTATGAAATAAAATAATTAAAACGAGAAATAAATTTCGGAATTATTTTATCTTCAATATGAAAGGTGACGATAAATTCCTTCAATCGTCTCTTTAAAGAAAGTTATTAATTTGCCCTTTTACAACTCCTTTTTTGCCGTCAGATTTTCGACAACTCGACAAAACTCGACATAAAAATGATCTGTATTGTTTCTTCCGCCGGACTCTTTCCCGGATTATTCATATTATGAATAACTTATAACATCCCAGTTTTTTGCATCTGGGGTTAACAAAAGCACGGACCCCGCACACCGAATGTAAGAGTTGGCATGCGAAGCATGCAAGTGTCCACCCCAATCTAATGTAATTTTAACTGTATAACACATAGACTAGTAGCTATACTTAATACAAAGATAAGTTTAAGCCGTCCGTAAACACTTCACAGTAAATGACACGTGACATCAAACTAAGCTCTAAATGTTATTTCGCTTCACATAGTCCATGTTTTGATAAACAGACTGTCACTCTCGGACAGGTCCTTCTTAGCTTCTCCTAAGATTAATAAGTTATCAAGTACTTACTGTACGCCGTCTGTGATTTATATATTTCCTTATTACGCGTTTCGGGGATTATGTCCCATCATCAGCTATTCCCTCTCATTTGAGGTCGTCAAACGTTAAACATGCGTTCTTCGAACGTCAGGGTGCCCCAGAATGTTGTGTAATGTTTATGATTTTAGTGTTTAAATAGGAGAATCCATGAGTGCTCCGCACGCCAACCCCGTTGGAACCTATTGTACACATAATCATGTTATTTTTTCTTTATTATAAAGGTGTAGGAATAATAATAATCCCAAAGCTGAGATGGTAAATAATGTTAATTGTTCAAATCAAATTATTTCGTATATTTTATAACACCAGAAAAGAAAACAGGTGTTTATAAAATAGCGTGTAATGACTGCAAATGTTTTTACGTCGGACAGGCAGGTCATTCATGGAGCGATAAAACCTCTAAAAATTTATGAAAGCCGCGAAAATTGGTACTCGTTGATTTTGAGGGGCGTTTATCTCATTTCTGACCATGCGAAACGCCCCCGATACGCTGGGGGCTCCAAAGAGTCGGGGGAAAAACGTAGGGTTTTGGAATATTTTGAGATGACGATTCAAAGTGAGGATCAGGCCGGTTGCCATTGTCATATAGAGTACAGAATAAACAGAATTTTTGGAAAATTTATGAATTTACTCTTTCTCTTTCCTTTTAAAATTATGTAATGTCTTCTCCTTTTCATAAAAGATTATGCATATCACCCCCTCCCCCCCCCCTAAAAGTAGCCTGTATGCTAGTAAGTCGAGTTTCGCACAACATTTGATTGATAGCAAACATTCGTTAACCAACTTTGAATCCAACATGACACCACTAAATATCAACAAAAAAGGACCAATGTTGAACGCAATTGAAGAGTTTGAGATATACAAAGCTTTTAAACAAACACCAGATTACATTCTTAATGACAAACTATCATTTCAATCAAACTCATTATTTAAAACCGCAATGAGATACGAATAGCCGATATGAATTGTTTAATTGTTTAACCTTTAAACTTGTCCTAATCGTAAATTCCAGTAGTCCGCGGACCACGAAACGGTGTGCACCTAGAGACTTTTTATAAATGTAAAAACTTGTGTGTTGTTAAGATAGAGGGTAGGTTTAAGATGTAGATAAGTATAATAAAAAAATAAAGTTTAGAATATTTTAGAATTTACTAGCCCAAGACAAAGACACAGAAAGTGGAGCATTGAGCAATAATGCAAAGTGTTGTGAAATAGTTGACTCGAGTAAAGTACACTTACAAAGAAAGAATTTGACAATCTGACAAAACTATAGAAGGGTCATACTGACCTAGATTGAGGGCAGTATTTTTTTAGTGTGCTGGGCAGAGACTCTGTGAGAGAGAGTGGGTTTTGGAGTGAAGCGGAGAAGACGCTGCTGGTCGGGAAGCGACCATTTTTGTGCTACGAGAACTCCAGTTAGAGAGCTAGGTAGGTGAACAGATTGTCAGATATTCATTGTTTAAGTTTCTTTTATTTAAAAATTAAAGTAGAAGCTCATTCGAGCCAGCATTACAAACATAGATATTTCTTTGGGTGTTTCGTCTTGGGGTAGCATTGCCAGATTCATTA